>ML781406.1:318504-342441 GCA_009831015.1 Picea engelmannii
TCCATGTGGTATTCCACGTGTCAATTGTGGGTCCAAGTGGACAAAGAGGCTTGTAATTGGGGCCTTTGAACCCTAGCTGTAAGATCTACCAGCCAAAAGACCTTGGTCATATATCTTCGCATAAGTGTGAGTCGTAATCCCGTGGGATTAGCGTAATTAATTACTTTGTAATCCCCAGATGGTGGGATCGAAGTTTTTTCAAAAAAAACCACATGGTAAAGCCTCGATATCCGATGCCCGACAATGACGTGGGAGGGTCGTGTGTCATCCATCGGTGGTGCCACGTGTCACCTCATTTTGGAATATTTGGGCAGATCTTCATAGAAAAAATGAGTGCCACATGTCTATGCAATATGGGTGCCACGTGTCAGAATGGGTGGCGTATTGTGATGGGGCCATGTGCCCTAGGCACCAGCTCATCCTGGATCGAGAATTTTGGGGCATTACGAAATGAAAAAGGTCAACACCCCAGTGGTAGATGTCCCAAGATCTCGAGGTTCTGTGGTCTAGAAAACCCAGGGACATGTGTCAATTGTGGTGAAGAGCAGATCTCGGGAGAATGTGAAGCTCGACATTGGGTGTAGAAAAGGTCGAGGGCCGATGCATGGTGAGTTGCGTGGAAAGTGGCATGCCAACTTACACGATAACAACCATGTTTGCATCAAAATATGATGTGTGATGATACATCAATGCCACGTTGGGTGACATGGAGCCACATGGCAGTATGAAGGGCTATGATCAATAAAACCCTGGAACTTTAAAGGATCATAACTTTTGATCCAGAACTCATAATTGGACAAAATTATTGTCATTGGAAATCTCTTGGTGAGTAGAAGATGATGGTATCCCTTTTAAAGGGATTCGATGAGGTCGAGGAAAAGTGAAAATTTATCACCCCATCCCTTTTAAGGGTACTTAGGGGGTTGGGTATGTTATAGGTGGCATCAGAGCTCGAATTTCAACACTAGGCCTAGATGGGCTAGAGATCAGTTACAAGACTGATGTATTTAAGCTAAGATGAGCATAGTTATTACAAGTTGTTATATTATCTTTTATCTAGCAAATCTTACTACTTGCACATTTTGTAGAATTAAGAATATATAAACAAAAAAAACTAGTGAAGAGACCAAAGCATGGCAAACATGGAAGATACACATAGGATTTACAACCATGAGGAAGAAGTCAGGGGGTTGTGGATCAATATGGGTAATGATATAACTGAATCCAATGGGCCTGATAAAGGTAAAGAGGAAAGCCTAAACTTGGCGGAGATCATCACCACTCTGCAAAAATATATCTGAAGTTATAAATTTGATAATGAGAGGCTTATGAAAGCCAAGGAACATCAAGATGGTTTCAACCTAAAGATGTTATAAAACTTGGATATAATAGAGAAGAAAACGGGTCAAGAGTCAGAGTCAATCAAGACAAAGAGTTATGGGTCTCTCGACAAAAGAAGAGGATCGAGGAGTGATGATAGACATCATCAACACTCACCTAAACATTCAACTAGGAGAGCACATAGTAGCTCAAGCCTGTCCCCTATCAGGAAGCATAAGACGAGATATCGGGTAGATGAGCTACAAGGAGAGATGAATAAGATTAAGCATCCTACTTTTGACGGTGATAACAACAAGGATGAGGATGTAGAGACATGATTGTTGGGTATGAGAAAAAAATTTTAGCTACATAATTATTCTTCTCAGGCAGAAGGGAGAATAGTAATTTATTAGCTTAAAGGAAAAGAATCAATGTGGTGGGATCATTTTGTACAAGTATAACACATTGATGAAAAGAAGGTTACTTGGAGGGAATTCAAGAGGTATTTTCAAAAGAAATATTTAACAAAACACTACTATGATAAGAAAATGAAGGAGTTCTTTGAACTCATGTTGATACGGATTATTTTCGGCATGAAATGAGAGCAGAGATATAATAAAGAAATGTACAGAGATATCTTAGATATCCAATAATATAACAAAAATTTATCAGAGATGCAACCATAAACACATAGATACAATAATACACAATTTCTATTAATGAGCGAAAATGTACAAAGACTGTAAAAATACAGAGTGAAAGACTCACTAGAATGGTGGAAAATTATCTCTGAGAAGAGATGTGATGACTACTTGCATTCACAATGCGGTTCTAATTCCTTTTTAACATAAAGAAAATCCAAAACCATAACCCCGGAAGATGAAAAGCCAACAATTTTGTGGACCCCATTTTGGGTAGTTTGGTGTATAAATTTCCCGGGGGCGTAACTTTGGAATACGATCTTCATTTGGGGCGCACGATAGCTCATTGGAAAGGTCTATCCGAGGACTACACATGTTTCTGTCAAAGTCTAACTTTTTGTATTGTTTGACTATGGCGAGCCCTAAAAACATTTTTTAGAGCCTCAAAACAACCTCGGAAGTTCGAGACCCGAAAACTAGAAAAAAAATGCCAAGGTGGAAGAATGTTTTTAGAGCTAGTGGAATAGGTGGGTGGCCACTGATATCCACCTGGATCAATCCTCCCTCCTTAGGAAGCAATGGTCTCCATTACATTGAGTTCCCGGGGGAGAGGGGGAAGCGTTTGTTGAACTTGAACCTTGGTGAGTTGCTTTCCTTGCTAGAGAAGTTGTGTTTCTTAGTTTGTTGAAGGTTGTCACCAACCTGTTGCTTGCAGGGTTGAGTCTGTTCAACCAGTCGAGCCACATTAGATGACTGTGTGCAAAAGGAATATTTGCGCTTTGCTGCAGTCTTGTCGACCCGCTTCTATTGGATAGAAGGTGCTTGGGCCGAGGCTGTAGTGGTTGCAATGTCCTTTTGTTCACCTTTTGAACAGATTATGAAGAAACTATATTTTGTAGCATGAGATACTAACTTGCGACATTGTTTAGGTGGGACAATAGTTGGAACTACCTCTGCTATTCTATAAAGATGATCCCCCAGAGTAACATTGACACTACGGGGTCGAGACTCATAAACAACATGGCACTTCCACATATATGGATGGACCAAGAGAACATCACAGACATCTAGCGGGGCAAGATCACATGATACCTCATGCTTGAAGGGCTGGATGTCATATGACAATTGACACTTCTGGCTGACACAGAGATATCGTCCCTAGAGAAGCCACCCGATGTTGAATGGCTGCGAGTGTGGTGTTGTTGACAATCCCAACTATTTGACAAACTCTACTGAGATGAGATTCTTCTGGCTTTTGCTAGCAACGATAAAATGCAGCGAGGTCCCCTTCACCCACATATGTGAATGAAAAAGGTGCTCCCCCTCTTCAGTATCTATTGGTTCTTCTGGTTGAATTGTTGTGGTCACAACAATAGTAGTGGGATCTACGTCGATTATATGTCTTCTATCAGTAGTTTTTGAATCAGATTCTGAATCAGGGTTCGGCTCCTTGTCTTTGATCTCACCCACCAATGACTGTTTTGTGCGACATTCATCGGTGTTGTGCCAGGGGATTTTGTGGAAATCACACCATTTTCCAGTGTCCTTCTTCGTCTTTCCGTTACCCTTCTTTTCCTATGGCTTGGATTGGTTTTATGAAGTTTGGTTGTTAGGGTCGTCTTTAACATACTTTGGTTGTTGCGGATTTGCAGACTCGAACTCCTACTTGTTCTGGTGCTTAAATTTCTTCTCGATTTTAACAACAAATCGATAAGAAACACCGAGTGATGAGATGTCCAGAAAATCCATTTCAGTTTGGATGTATTTGTGTAGAGCCCCACGGTATTTCAGAACCAAATGTCACTCAGAGTCTTTGATACTCAACTTGGTGCACAAGTTATGAAAGGTATTGGTGAATTCCAACACTGCTTGGCCCTTCCCTTGACGCAGCGTGGTCCATATCATGTATTAGTCTTCATAGTTGCCAACAAGGTAAGATTGTTCCTTGACCGCATCCACAAAAATATCCCAAGTGGGCTCGACCCCATATATTGCAGACTCCTCCGTGGAACTTTTCTCCTAGTAAGTTTCCCACCAATGTTTGACATGGGGGAGAGCCTTAAGGAGTGCGAAGGTGATATTTTCCCTATCGGAAATTTTTTGAATAGAGAAATAACCTCCTAGCAGATTCAACCATTTGTCTAGGGAATCCGCATCTATTTGTCTAGGGGATCCACATCCATTTGTCTAGGGCGAGCCCTAAAAATGTTGTTTAGGGCCTCAAAATAGAGCTGAAAGTTCAGGACCAGAAAACTAGAAAAAAAACTACCAAGGTGGAAGATTGTTTTTCGAGCCAATGGAATAGGTGGATGGCCACCAATATCCACCTGGATCACATGCTTGGGAGCATGAACTTAGATGAGTATGAAATGAAATTTGTAGAGATGTTGAAATATGTGCCTTTTATCAAGGATGATAGGTGAAGATTCAAAGGTACCCAAGTGAGCTGCCATCATTTATCAGTGATATGATACAATACGATGACCCCAAGACACTATAATAAACCATAAGGAGATATAAATGTCTCTATGATCAACATAGAGGAAGGCCTAATTTCCAAAATACTTGGGAGGACATAAAGAAAAGAAATATGGAGCAGAGGAAGAAGGGAACCAAGCCACCATTTTTCAGAAATAATACCTAAGGACAACCAACCCCCAAGGATCCAGGATGATTGAAAACTGGGCTTGTTCATAATGTACAACAAGCTGAAACAATTGAAGATATGAGAAGAAATATACCAAGGATATATGCAGCCCTAGACAACAAGGCTGAATTTTAGTCTCACATGGTGGAGGTAGAAGGCAAGATTAACAACCAACCTATTGCTATTTTAATTGACTTGGGATCTAGTCATGGTTATCTAGATCTTGATATGGTAGAAAGGTTTCAATTTCCAAAAAGAAAACTTGAGAAATATTGGTTGGTTTAGCTAGCTACAAGAGCTAAAAGGAATATTAATGAAATGGTTAAGGCATGTCCAATGGACATGAATGGGATGAATACAAAAGTAGACCCGAACATCAGATCCTTGGGCTCTGATGACTGCCTCATAGGTATGGATTGGCTGGACAAGAATCATGTTGTCTTGGATTTCTACAATAAATCCTTTTCTTGCTTGGATGAAGAAGGAAACTTGAGAACAATATAGGGTATCCCAAGGGCTATAACTATCAGAAAAATTTCATCCCTACAGTTGAAGAAAGGTTTTAGGAAAGGATGTCAAATATTTGCAGCACATATGGAGGAAGCTCCTAAGGAAAAAGTGCCAAACATTGAGGACTATGTAGTCCTAAAAGAATTTGAGGATGTGTTTAGAGAAATTCTAGGGTTACCACCCAAAATGAATATTGATTTTTAAATCAATCTAATGCCTGCAATAACCCCCGTATTTAAGACTCCTTACAAGATGAACATACCTGAGTTGAAGGAGCTACAAATGCGACTAGAGGAACTTACGAAGAAAGGGTATATACACCCAAGTGTATCACCTTGGGGTGCGCTAATGTTATTTGTGAAAAAAAGAAGGATGGTACCTTGAGACTTTGCATTGATTTCAGGAAGTTGAATAAAGTAACTGTAAAGAACAAATATCCTTTGCTAAGGATAGATGACCTCTTTGATCAAATGAAGGATGCAAAGGTGTTTTCCAAGATTGACCTTAGATCCAGATATCATCATGTGAAGATTAAAGAAGAAGATATTAGCAAGACTGCCTTAACAAGGTATGACCACTCTGAGTTTATAGTGGTGCCATTTGGATTGTCAAATGTACCAATTGTTTTCATGTGTTTAATGAATGGTATTTTTAGAGAATATTTGGATAAGTTTGTCATTGTCTTCCTGGATGACATTCTAGTTTATTCCAAATATGAAGAAGAGCATGATCAACACTTGAGGATGGTGCTACAAGTATTGAGAGATCATCAACTTTATGCCAAGTTAAGTAAATGGTCCTTCTATCAAAAGCAGATTCATTACTTGGGCCATATTATATCAGAGGAAGGAATAACAGTAGATCTAGAAAAGATAAAATCCATTGAAATATGGCCAACACCAAGAAATGTCTATGAGGTGAGGTACTTCATGGGACTTGCAAGTTATTATAGAAGGTTCATTGAGGGGTTCTCAAGAGTTGCACACCCAATCAGATCCTTACAGAAGAAGGGAGTGAAATTTGAGTGGACACTTGAGTGTGAAAGAAGATTTAAACACTTGAAAATCTTACTAACACGTGCACCCATTTTGAAAATTGTTGATCCTAATTAGGATTTTATTTTGTGCACTGATGCATGCAAAGAAGGACTTGGTGGATTCGTTAGTCAAAATGGCCATGTGGTGTGTTATGAATCAAGGAAGCTAGAAAAACATGAGAGATTGTATGTCACTCACGATTTGGAGTTGGAAGCTATTGTTCATGCCTTGAATATTTGGAGGCACTACCTCATGGGAAAGTGGTTTGAGCTAAGGACAGACTACAACGGCCTGAAATATTTGTTTGGACAACCAACCCTAAATGTCAGACAAACCAGATGGTTATAATTCCTCAACGAATATGACTTTGATATAAAACATATCAAAGGTAAAGAGAACAAGGTTGTTGATGCACTCAACAAAAGGGTACATGAAATGCATGCTACAACCATCAGCATGTGCAAATCTAATTTGCAAAACATAATTTTAGAAGTTGCAAAATAAAATCATATTTACGTGGAAATAAATGGAAAATTACAACAAAGTAAAATGCAGCAGAAAATTGAAGATTATGAATCGGGGGAGGATGAAATCCACATGTTCATGGGAAGAATTTGTGTGCCAAATGACAAGTTATTGGAAAATATGCTACTAACATAAATGCATAAAGTGCCTTATGTTGGGCACCTAGGCTACCAAAAGACAATTGCAGCTGTTAAAAAATAATACTATTGGCCAAGTATGAAAAATTAAGTTGTAGATTTCATTTATAGGTGTCTAATGCCAAACCGTCAAGGATGAGAACAAACACCCAACTGGTTTGCTACATCCCTTGCCCATTCCTGAATGGAAATGGGAAGTTGTAACCATGGATTTTATTACTAAGTTGCCCRGGACTGCTAAACAACATGATTCTATTATGGTGGTTGTGGACAAGCTTACTAAGGTTGTCCATTTTATTCCTCTAAAGTTAACTCACAAAGMAACCAACATTGTCGATATCTATTTGAAGGAAGCAGACAGACTTCATGGTGTACCTAAAACAATTGTGTTAGATATAGACCCCAAGTTCACACCAAAATTTTGGAAGGGGCTATTCGAAGGTTTCAGGACAAAACTAAATTTCARCAGCTTATGACCCTGAATCAKATGGGAAAATAGAGAGAKTCAACCAAGTGATTGAAGGCATGTTGAKAATGTATGTCATGGATAAACCATCGAAATGGGAAGATCRCTTACATGTGGTTGAATTTTCCTATAACAAYGGGTATCAAACATATTTAAAGATGAGCCCATTTAAGGCACTGTATGGAAGAAGATGCAACACACCAGTAATCTAGGACAACCCAACTGATAGGGAAATAGTTGGGCCAGACTTACTCAGGGAGATGGAGAACCATATAGTGAAGATAAGACATAACTTGAAAGCTGCCCAAGACAGGCAAAAAATTTATGCTGATAAAAATAGAACTCCCAGAGAAGTTTTAGTGAGTGACAATGTATTTTTGAAAGTAAAAGCAAAGTGAAGTCCCCTAAGGTTGGGAAAGTGCTAAAAAATTTGCAGTGAGATATTGTGGACCATTCGAAATCCTGGAAAGGATGGGTCCTATAGAATATATGCTTGCATTCCCGCATCCACGCATATTCATAATGTATTTCATGTGTCCTTGTTTGAAAAGTATGTACCTGATACTAATCATATCATTGATTAGAATGCGATTCAGGTGGAGCCGGAGGGTGAATTCCAAGTACATATAGTATGCATTTTAGACCGAAAAACCAAGCATCTTCGGAATCAAGTCATAAATCTGGTAAAGGTCTGGTATGGTCCTGAAGAAGCAACTTGGGAGCATGAGGATTTTATGCGGGCAAAGTACCCACATCTTTTTGTAAACTTTTGAACTTTTGATTGTATATGTATATATATTTCATTGAGGACAATGCATAAATAAAGGGGAGGGGAATGTAATACCCCTAGGCCAAACCCAAAATATATAGTTGTACACATAGGCTAGTGATCTAGGAACTTTTTGGGGCAGTGTGCCTATTTTATATTATGTATTTACACTTTGAATTTTAATGAAAAACATCACTATTGTAGAACCTCCTGACAGATAGAGTATGGGGGGCTAAAATCCATTGAAAGGGAAAGGGGCCTAAGGGTCTATGAAGAAGGCTAAGCCATGGGGGCTTAGTCCAAGGAAAATTATTAAAAAAATATTTCTATAGGGAGCATGGATATGATTTTGTCCTAAGTCTTTGGAGAGGGGGAACAAACCACGAAGTGGGTTCAAAGCGAGTTTAGGAAGTGACAAGTGGCACTTCTTGAACATGCAAATAAAATAGGAAAACTTAGTGCATTTTAGGGATTCCTTCAATCATTCCATCACTCTTTTCTGCTCTCCATTGTTCATACCCTCTTCTTGTTGCTACTGTCTGTACCTACTACCATAATCATACTTTCTTGAGAGCACTTGAGGTAGGATTTGTTGGTAATTAAGTTCAAGAGGTGGGTTGTCAGGCATGTGTGTTGTCGAAGAGGCAGGATGTCAGGCTCGTAAGCATTCTCTCCAAGTGAGAGAATTGTTGGGAATTGTTTTCCCAAGGTGCTAAGATGCAACTACAAGGCTCCGAGACTTCATGTCTGACCTATTGTTGAATCCCTAGAAGGGAAGTGGGGCAGCTGAAGGACTATTGAACAGAGAAGGGGCACACTTCCTAGGGTGGGACAAGCATGTGGGGAATGAGAGACTGTAGGATGGTTGTTAAACTTGGCATTTGAATTGGAATATTGTTGTTACTGAGAGACCTTGCCCAAGTGGAGTTTAAGGCCCAACTCGGGGGTGATCTGTTGTTGGATTATGAGCAACATAGTTTAAGGTTTTGAGGAAATTCAGAGATCTATATCCAGTTGGTGTATTATTTTATCAAATAAGTAACCTACTTACTCAGTGTAATTGAGTTATAATGAATGTTTAAGAGCCTATATTTACATATATAACTGTGAATACTTGTTTGATGAATTAAATGGTTGTCTTATTCCAAGGTTGCATGCTTCAATAATATTGAACTTATATACGAATACATGAATTACTATATGCTTTCAATTTTGCACATTGATGCATATGCAATGCATTCTTATCAATAAAAGTAATGGTATCAGAGGTTGTAATTTTGTTGTGGTATTTATCATCTTGAGCTGGTAATGCTGCAATGGTTATCGACACAACTTTTGTTGAGTCACCGATAATGGGGACATTACAAAGTGCTCAGGCCCAAGAAGGCTAATAAACCATGTATCCTTCACTTCTCCTTAACACAAAATGTTTGCGAGGAATCGAATCCATGATCGAATGTATAAATGGATTAAGGGTCNGAGAGAGAGAGAGAGAGAGAGAGAGATGGGATTAAGCCTTTGGAAGAGCGCCATATGAGCCATCAGATGTAAGGGTCATTGGATCCACACCGTTAATCCTTCCCAATAAGATATCTTAGATCTCAAACTGTCGGAAATGTTAGAAGTATCAGGGGTCGGGAAGTCCCGATGACTTGATGTCTGATGGTCGAAATCCTGAGATGATGCCGACCAACTGATGTCGAGTGGATAAGTGTCCACACTTGGACGGATGAACCAACCACATGGTGATGACGTGTATCACCATGCCAGTCCACGTGTCAAATGTGGGTCCAAGTGGATGCATAGGCCTGGAATTGGAGTCTTTGAACCCTAGGCGTAAGACCTACCGGCCAAAAGACCTTAGTCGTAGATCTTCGTATAAGTGTGAGAATTGTAATCCCATGGGATTAGCATAATTAATTACTTCATATTCCCCACATGGAGGGACCAAAGGTTTTTCAAAACAAACCACATGGGAAAATCCCAATATCAGATGCCCGATGGTGACATGTCACACGACGAATGACCCACGTGTCGTGATGTTGGAGGGTCACGTGTCACCCATCGATGGTGCCATGTGTCACCTCATTTTGGCATATTTGGGCAGAGCTTTATAGGAAAATGAGTGCCATGTGTCGATGTGGTACGAGTGTCATGTGTTGATGCGGTATGGGTGTTATGTGTCATATCAGTGTGGCAGATAGTGGTGGGGCCACATGTCAAAATGAGTGGCCTACTGTGATGGGGCCATGTGCCCTAGGTGCCATCTCATCCTAGATCGAGAGTTTTGGGGCATTGAAAAACGAAAAGGGCCGACACTCCGGTGGCCAATGTCCCAAGATCCCGAGGTCTCATGGTCCCGATAACCCAAGGACATGTGTCAATTGTGGTGAAGAGAGGATCTCTGGAGAATGTGGAGCTCAACGTTGGGAATAGAAAAGGCCGAGGGCCATTGCTTGCTGAGTTGTGGCAGGTGCCACACTAGCTTCCACGATAACAACCATGTCTTTATCAGAAGATGACTTGTGATGACACGTTAGTGCCACTTCAGGTGATGTGGAGCCACATGGCAGTACAAAGGCCTCCTATCAATAAAATCCTAAGGCTTTAAAGGAACATAACTTTTGATTTGGATCTCAAAATTGGACAAAATTACAGTCGTTGGAAAGCTCTTAGCAAGCATAAGATGATGTTATCTCTTTTGAAGGGATTCAATGAGGTTGAGGAAAAGCAAAAATTTATCACCCCATCCTTAAATGGGTACTTAGGGGGTTGGGTATGTTACACCTGCAATAACCAATCAATGGTGGATAAACCAAATGTGAGCAATATGAGAGCATAGTGAAGCTCTTAAAAAAGAGATGAACGGTGAGGAAAATAATGAGTCAAGGATGAAAGATTTTGAGAGTTTTAAAAGGAAAGGAGAAAGGGCTAGCCAATGGTTGTGACAAGGAGGATTGACATTAGAAAAGAGTTTATGGACGTGAAAATGGAGTGGGGGGGATTCTACGAGATTTGATGGTCAAATTGGGACTGGTCTTTAAGAAAATGTGTTAGTGCACACTGACTAATCATATATATTCTCTAGGATGAGGTTGCATTTGAAGATAACTCTAATAGACCATTGGATGAGAGCATTGATATGAAATCTCAATCAAACAAGGTGCTAGTAGATGTGTTCTAGTTGTTTGTAAAGAAGGATATTGTAGTAGTGGAACTGGTACATTTAAAAGGTAGTAGAGCCATCCAAGCATAGATACCACCCCTTTCACTTCTAAGACTTGAACAAGTAACACTAATTATTTTTTCTAATTGTAGTTTGAATACAACACCTAGTAGTTATGCGAAGTCGGGAAATTTGTTAGGTGACAGTGGGAGTCAACCTAGTAGTAGTGGAAGTTTAGGTATTTGGAGTACTTTAGTAAGTAATATTAGTTTATAAAAGTGGAAGTCATAACATTAAGTTAGCCAAGTCCACAAAGTTATGTCTTTATGTATACCCGAGTCATTGGCATGGTTGGAACACGAGGAATATTTGCATTATGTTTACTTAGATTTTCAAGGAAAGGTGAGAAAGATGATGAGAAATATAGGTTTCTATGTGAAGCAATATAGAATGAGAAGGGAACTACCCCAAATTCTAAGTTGGTAGAATTTAAAACCACTCAAAGGGGAAGAGATTTACAGTGGTGTATGATGTATATATTAAGCACACCACAAGATTTGGTGAGGACATTAGATGAGGTGAAACAAAGTTTCAACATGAGTTTCATAAGCCCAAAGCACAAGATCAAAAGATTAATTGTAATGGCCCAAATTCTAATTCAATTAAAAACATAAATAAATCTAGCAATTTGCAGCCATTCAATGAAGAAAGTAGAAATACATTGATTATGATCACATAATTCACAAGAATGAGTGAGTGGTGAGAATATTACATGAGAGTTGAAGACATTGACTTACTTACAAGCTATACATGTTGAACCGTTGCATTCCAAGCTTTAATCCAACATGCCGCAACAAAGTGTAGGGGACGGATATCCTCCTAACCAACCCCTCAGTCATCACGATAAAGAGTCTCAGAGCCCTCAATCAACTACCTATGCTAGCTTCCAATCCTTTTCCTCAAACTGCCCAAGCAAAAGATGCCAACCTTTATTCTGCACCTTCATTATATAGAATTCTTCTTACCCATCCATGTAAGAAGTTTCATGAATGAGTTACACTTGTCATTAAACAATTAATCATGTCATTTTTAGCCTTTTCTTAATTTATCTTTCCTTAATTTATCTTTTCGTATTTTCCCTTTATTTTATTAATAAAGTAATTCCTTTTATTTATTTACTTTAATATTTTACTTTATTTATTATTTCTTTACTTTCTATTTTTATAATATTTAAATATTTATTGTTATTGTTATTATTATTATTATTTAATAATATGGGGCATTACATACTCCCCCTCTTCAAGGAACTTTGTCCCGAAGTTAACATTAATGATGTTACTTATAGGTTTTTATTTTTTTCCTTGTATAATACACAACACCCTTCGTTGAACTAGTATAAAGCCACCCAGGTGACCACAACAACCATCAAAAGTCCACATCACAACACTGGGGAAGAACGAGTACTCTCTAGCTTTTCTTCCCATCTTTCGAAACCATGATTAAAGCCTCCTGATCTATCCAGAGCCCTAAGGCTCTACCCAAGCAAGAATCTGGATCAATACTCACATACACAAGTGATCTGGATCAATACTCACGTACACCAGTGATTTGAATCAATAATCATGTACACCAGTCATCTGTATCAATACTCACATAGACCAGTCATCTAGATCAATACTCACGTACACTAGAAATTTTGAAAGGTTGACCTAAAATCCCTCCACAACTACCAAGTATATCCCCAAGCATCAAAGTCTAATCCCACAACACCACCAACGAGAAACACTCTAGCCCTTCTTTGGGATGTTTCCATCACAACTCCAATATCACACATTACTCAAGATGGTCTCATTTTCCATAGAGAGTTATACACGAAAAAATAACCATTGGCATAGGTTGGTTGATTGAGTTTGTCCCCAATGCATAAGGTGTTACTTTGTAGATATTCTCCTTCACGGGTATGGGTTCCCACGAGATAATCAAATAAATCAACTCTCTCGACCCACTGGTGGATTTTCTTGAGAATCACCACCTCACAACATGCAATCAATGGATTAGTTATAATCACAATATCTACATCTCATAGAAATAATCCACATGCTAAATCTCACATGTCATCATTAGAATATAACATCATTTTCATCACCACATGCTCACTCATGACATCATAAAAATATTATCATAAAAGCATTCCATGCAATTATATCATGTTATCACATAAGGAGGTACTATCATAAGAAATATAACCTCGATGCATCTTTATCAAAGACATAGATTTTCATCAACGCAATTAAATGGAATCATATGTTAACATAACATAACATCATATGTAAATGCCACATGGTTCTTAATATGTCATAAAAACATCATGAACATAATAATTATCTCAACACATAATGCATGCATAGTAATTAAACATCATGGGCATTCTTATCATGATTCATCAACAAAATCAAACCACTAGCTTACACACACACACACACACAAGAAATACTAGCTATCACATCTAATGCAAGAGTTATCATCAAACATCCATCCATAACATGTATATACTTGGTTAAGTTTTTCATCCCATGCTAACCATACAAAGGGTCATGGATACTATAAGTGTCAAGTGATCATCCATATACCAATCGTTTTCTGATTATCAATTCTTCTTCTTACAATAAGAAGGTTGAAAATGTATGAAATATGTATAGTCACCCTATTAGTATGCTAAAAATTTCACATATTTTCCTTGTCTGAATATATTATTGGCTTTGACATAAACCCCACCATCTAGAGCCATGATCTCTAGTCATGTAAACTTTTCCACATAGTGAATTTAGTGAATTTCAACACTAAGCTATTTAAATTATCAATTTTGTATATCTTTAGATCCTTACCCAAGTTTCTTATGTTACCTTACATCTTTTATTCATTCGAGGACTGCTATATGTGATAGCTTGTAAAGTTAAAGTAATTATTATTTACGTTTTTTTCATGCTTAATCCACATACATGAAGGAATTGTTCAAGCCTTATTGATTTATCCATCACCTAGTAATTATCAGTGTTCACCTTTAGAAGAATTAGCTCATCAAATCCAAATACACAACTAGTCATATGCATACCAACTTCTTACTCTTTATGCTAGGTGTATGCTTATCAGTGTTTAAGACTCAATCTATCACATGATCTATTTCCTTTCCATGAAGTAGACAATTGTTATACTTGAACATTTAAAACTTTTACACCCTTTCCCAGTCTATCATCCATTACGAGTGTTCTAGTTCATAATTACATATCTTGACACCTTAGAATTATGTGGTTCATCACTATGACCCTTGTCAACCATCCTTAATTATCATTCTTGTTGCTCAATCCACTCATTAACAACATTAAGAAAGCTTGCCACTTGAGAAAAAGAGACCCCATCATTGTCATTACATAAATTTTCCCTAGGCTTTATTACATTCTCATTGTTTCCCTAGCACCTCAATTGTATCCATTATGTGTACACCTTAAGGGGTTGTCTAAGCTGTGAATAACTTCTCTAATCCTAACAATTCCATATTGTTGTTATGATGTCATCATAATCATGTCCATAGCTAAGCCTCTGAGCCTATACTCTTAAGCATAAGGGAACTCTTATAATACATCCTAGTTCTTCTCACGCACTTAGTGATGCAAGACCAAAACACAATTCCATTATCTTCTTTCTTTATGTATCATTTGGACCAATTATAATTTGCTTTTGCATATTTAATGTATGCAATAATTATATTTTATAAAAATGACTTATTTGCACTTTTAACTCAACATTATTGCATATTGCTTACAATATTTAACATAAAAATAATTAAGTGCATATAGAAGAAATATAGGTCGAGTGACACTATTGGTTTCAAGTTAATAAGTTCAATGTAGTACCACTCTTTGTTCCCCTCCTGGGAAGCAACGTCCTCGGAGCAAGGTCAACCAATAAGCCTTAAGGGTTATCTCATGTGGTCTAGAGCCAAATGTGAGATCTTTCCAGTTGTGGAGGTCACAGGTTCAATTTTCTTGATCCTCTCGAGGTTAGGCTTCATAATTAGGGCTGACATTTTACCCTATTTACCATCCATTAATCATGCATAAGTACTCAGAAAGTTTTCCATAAAAATTTCCTTTTATTATACCTTAAACTATCATGAATTAGTCGTATATATTTAGACATGGTTTGACCCCACATTTTATATCCTTACTTTCCATGAATTACTTACTTGTTATTTCTACATGGTTTTACCCCATATTTCTTATCCTTACTTCCCATGAATTACTTACTTGTTATTTCTTATTTGTCTAACCACAACATAACCCTTAAGAAAACAACATAATCCCACATAGACATGAGTGAGTTAATATTCTATTGACACCTTTGTTTTCTTTGGAATTAAAACCATCTTTATCTTGAGAAATTGTTTAAATATTATATCCTATTTTCCTTTACATCATTATTACTTTAAATTTTTTATTCATATAACGTTTAATTTACTTAATTTACAAAACTTATTTAAACAATAATACCCATTCCAAAAAAAAATCAAATTACTAAATCCCATTCATAACAAAGTAAGGCAAAAGCAAGCACTGCTGGGTAACTGATCATTGGTTTCCACTGCTGGGATACACACCATAGATCCTCTTGCTGCAACAAGGTTGGATGGGCTTCATTTTCCGCAAACCAGAAGACACGGTGCTCATCCTGGAGAGGTTCTGGGCCTACAACAAGGGTAGCCTCATGCTAAAAAGGTGGAGAATGGGTTTTAATCCAGCTACAGAGTTTTTTGGTCTCCGTCACTTATGGGTTCTTCTACCGGGTCTCCCGCTACAGCTTTGGAACCAGCAAGCGCTTGAACAAATAGGTTCCTCCATAGGTCGTTTTCTTAGACAAGATCCTTCCACCTTCACGGCATCAGACCGGAAAATGGCAAGAATTTATGTGGAAATGGACATTCAAGCTGGTTTACCCGAAATTCTGAAGATTGATTGGCGCAACCAGCTTTTTTCTCAGAGATTAGACTATTTAGGCATCCCGTTTCGATGCTCCTTCTGTCGACGCACGGGCCACCTGAGGAAATACTGCTACAAGTTCCCACCACCCGAGGTCGATTTGGATCCGGCTGAGGATCCAACTTTTGATGGATATATCTCATCACCCAACCAGCATGAGGTGGTGACCTTTCCATCGGACGACTCTGTTTTAGGTAAAATTCATCGATTCTGCCCTTCTCTCTATAACACTTTTACTTCCTGGGACAGACTTTACATCTCTAAACAGTTAGAATTTCTCTCGTCTGCTGCTACCCCGATCACCCTTCCAGACAAGCCCGTCCCACTATCTCATTTACCCACACCCCTGCCAAAAACTTCTGAACTTGAACCAGCTGACAACCTACACCCTCCGACACATTCATCACCTGGACTGATTCCATCGAAACCATTGAGTGAACATTCACATCCTTTAACTGAGAAGGCGCCCAACCCGTCCTCTCTCCCTGGTTACACCGAACCGACACAATCGGCTCTCCAACTAGATTCCTTGTTTCCGAACCCTGCCCCTCCTCTCCCCTTTGATTCGCTTCCCATCAATACCTACCTTGGGAAAACTCTTTGCCATCTCACACCTTCGATATCAGACCAACCTTCTTCATCTACCACAAAACTTTCACCTGGACCGGATCCGACTTGGTCGAGAGGTATTGGTCTGGAGCTATCGCCGCTTAAAACCCGCAGTGCTCGGAAAAAATCACAGGTTGAACCAGCGGTACCGGACACTTCTGCTTCTGCTACAAATCTTGGGGCCCTTAGAGGATTAAAAGCCCTTGCCAGCGGTAAGACATGATCCTTCTTTCCCTCAATATTAGAGGGGTTGGAGGACCCCTGAAACAAGCCTCCCTGCGTAGACTTCTGGATCTCTATAAGCCGACAGTGATTTTTCTCCAAGAAACGCTAGTGGATGCCGTTACTGCAAGGGATTTCATGCATTTGCTGAGACCAACCTGGATGATCTGTGCTGCCAGCTCGGTTGGAAACTCGGGGGGCCTACTGGCCTCGTGGGATCCCTCTTTCTTTGATCTCTTTCCTTCGCTCAGCCCAGGTGGTATTCTACTTTCCGGTTACTGTTTTGAGCTAAAGGCAGACATCAATCTGCTCAATGTTTACGGGCCTTGTACTGATCGTAAAGTTTTTTGGAATCGACTTGATGACCTGGGGCTGTTGGCTGCTAAAAATATTATCATGGCTGGTGACTTCAATCTCACAACTAGCACAGAGGAAATTTGGGGAGACAGGGCACAGATCGACCCTCTCCATATCTTTTTTACCCACATCTTCCACAAAAATGCCTTAGTTGATTTGCAACCAGTGGAGCTTCTTCCCACCTGGAGAAATGGGAGAAAAGGCACGACGAGTATTGCCAAATGCTTAGACCATTTTCTAATTGCTGAAGATCTGCTAGCGCCCTCGTGTAGCTATCGAACGTGGGTAAATCTCCCCTATCTCTCAGATCATGCTTCAATTTGTTTACAGTTAGGTACTGACCGTTTTGGTAATGGACATCCGTTTAAATTCAACTCTCAATGGATGAGAGAGGCCTCATACAATGCTCTGGTCAGATCGGTCTGGACCGATACCACCTCCATGTCGCCGGATGACCCTCAAGGCAACCTTGCGATTAAACTGTCCAGAACAAAAGCCCGATCCATTCAGTGGCTAAAAGAGAAGAAACGTGCTGATCAGGTCGATTTATTCAGGATCGAGCAGGAGCTCGACCTCCTCTTTCGACACAAGCTACAGGTACCAAACTCTATTGATTCTGATTTAAAATTAAAAGGCCTAGAGGCAGAGCGTAATGCTCATTTGCAAGCGGATGAAGAAAGATGGCGGATAAAAAATCGGATGACCTGGCTTGCTTCTGGTGACAAAAACACCCGCTTTTTCCATAGATTTGCAAGTGCCAGGCGTGCCAAAAAACTCTTATGGGACATTGATGATGCGGATGGGCGTTCACATTTTACACAGGAAGGTATAAAAGGCGCAGCTTTCAACCATTACAGTTCCTTTTTCAAAGTGCCCCCTGCTACTGATCTAGCTGCACAATTTGAACTTGCCAGCCTTTTTCCCAAAATGGTCACCACCGAAGAAGCCACAGCTTTGGAAGCACCTTGTACCAAGGAAGAGCTGTTTGAGGTGCTTAAGGGATTCAAAAAAGAAAAAAGCCCCGGACCAGACGGCTGGTCTGTTGAATTTTACCTGCACTTTTTTGATCTATTGGCCCAGGATCTTTTGGACGCGGTGGAGGACTCCAGAGTCAGAGGTTTCGTCAACCCACAGCTCAACAAAACCTTCGTGGTTCTGATCCCAAAGTCGAATCTGTCCAAACATTTTCAAGACTTCCGCCCTATTTCCCTCTGTAATCTATGCTATAAACTCATTTCCAATATAATAGCGAGAAGAATCCGTCCCTATCTGTCCTTGGCTTTATCCGATGAACAACTAGGCTTCCTAAAAGGAAGACAAATCCTCGATGCTGTTAGAGTTGCACACGAATGTATTCACAGTTTAAAGACAAGAAAACAACAAGCCGCTCTTCTAAAGCTGGACCTAAAAAAGGCCTTCGATTGCGTTAACTGGAATTTTCTTCACATGGTTCTTCTGCAGTGTGGGTTTGGCATGATCATCACCAACTGGATTCTGGGATGCATTTCTTCAGCCACTTTAGCTATTCTTATTAATGGGGAACCTTCCAGATCGTTCCACTGTGAGAGAGGACTCCGACAAGGATGTCCTCTCTCTCCTCTACTCTTCATTCTGATACTGGAGGGGCTTAGCATCTTGCTGAAAACCAAACAAGCGGAGGGACACCTAACGGGCATAAAAATCTCGGGGAGGCTACATATCCTTCACTTACTTTTTGTTGATGACGTGCTGATCCTGACGATGGATGATCCGAATGAATGGGCACTTATCCACTCCATCCTCAACTCTTTCTGCACAGCCTCCGGATTGGAGATCAATCTTCAGAAATCCATCTTCCTTATTTCCAATTCACAGGTGAACTCTCTATCGGACATGACAACACTGTTTGGCATCAAAGCTCTTGAACTGGACAAGGGTTTTTCATACCTTGGTTTCTTTTTAAAATCTTCCAAATTTTCTAGTAAAGATTGGCATTGGATTCTGGACAAATTCAACAGCAAAATACAACATTGGTGCAACAGATTTCTATCTTTAGGTGGCAGATTTGTGCTAATAAAATATGTACTGGAAAATCTCCCGGTGTACTGGATGGCGCTCTCACACATCCCGGCTTCGATCTTGAAATCTCTTCGACAACGGATTTTCTCTTTCCTTTGGTCAGGAAGTAAAAAAAACAAAGGTTATCACCTCTGCAATTGAGCCTCGATCTCAAAACCAAAATCGCTGGGGGGCTGGGGTCTTAGACACTTACCTTTCTTCCACAGAGCGCTCTCGGCCAATACTTTCTGGAGGATTCTTATGCTTCCCGGCCTCTGGGGCTCAGTTATCAAAGCCAAATACTTGCAATCTCTCCCTGTTCAGATTTGGATCAGATCGGCATCGGATCGCCCCAGCAGCGGATCTTTGATCTGGAAACATCTTTCATCGACTCTGCCGATTATTCTTCAATGGATCTCCTGGATTCCAGGAACTGGACAGCAGATAGAAGTAGGCAGAGACTACATTCTTGGCCTGGGTAATCGTGCCCTCCTCTCAGCTCCTCTGTTGACACATTTACATAGTAGAAACCTTTTTTACCTAAATCAATTCATTTCCCCGATCAATGGGGGCTTGCTCGGCAACCATTGGCTCAGCGGTGAAGAGCTACAGCTGGAGGCCGACTTACACATTGAATGGAAGTGCTATACACAGCTTTTGATGGCATCGGGCATTCGATTACAGGACAGACCAGACTTTATTATTTGGACTGGAGGGGACCAGTTGGGCACTCTTACAGCAAAAAACGTTTATCATGCGCTTGCTTTCTTCCACTGGCCACATGACAAAACAAATCGATTTCAACAATTATGGAAGGCAAACTGCCCTGTCAAAATAAAATTCTTTATTTTGCTTCTGGTTGAGAACATAATTCTGGTTTGGCCAAATCTTCAGGCTCGTGGATGGGAGGGGCCAAGTCGCTGCTACCTATGTCAAAAGCAGTGTGAAACCATTCCTCATCTATTCATCACTTGCCCCTTCGTTCGAGCAGTATGGCTTTTACTGGACCCTTCGCACCTTTTCTACACAACATGGTCGGGCTCCTGCATCCTAGATTGTCTCCAACGATGGTCCAGAGACTACATTTCGCTCTCCCTGTTGCCAATCCACCTTCTTTGGCAGGTTTGGAAGTGCAGGAATGCTGCGCTCTTTGATGGGAAGCCTCCATCTGAGTCTCATGTGGCGAACTCTATCCTACAAACGGTAGATATTCAGCTTTCCCAACCACCATACTTTCCAAAGAGCCGACACCGTTTTGTTTTTCCTACAGACAGGGTGGTCGCTTGTTTTGATGGAGCCTCTCAACAACAGGGATCTCTCTGTGGTGCGGGAGGGAAAATCATACAAACTCACACACTTCCTATCGCTGGACTTTAAACTGTGGAGATGGAACAAATATGAAAGCTGAACTGGTGGGGGCTTGGGCATCCCTCAACCTGGCAAGACGACTGCTTTTTGATGAACTTCTTCTCCTGGGCGACTCCAAGGTTATTGTTGACTGGCTGAAGGGACTAGTGGACCTCAAGGTGGCGGCTCTCGAGAATTGGAAAGACAGAACAAAGGAGACAACTAACTGTTTCAGGAACCTCTCTGTCTCTCATATCTACAGGGAGGACAATAATGAGGCCAATTCACTATCCAAGTTGGCTCTGCATATGCCCCCGGGACTTCTTAGCTTCACCAAATGGGTGGATGGTCACGCTGGGCCTACCATCAAAATTAGGCTTTGACCATTCGCTGACACTGGGATGGAATTCCAGCTGACCGATTTTCTGTCAATGAATTATCCCTGTACCGAGCTTTTGCTGTCTGCCGCTCTGTTTTCCAGACTCAGTGACTACAGATTTCATTGATCTGCATCTGACATATCCTATCGGCGTCTACACAGGGACGGATTACAATCTGAATGCTTTTGCTGGCTATGCAATTTCCTCAGTCTTGTATTTTGGGCGTTACCTGTTGTTTTTGCACGGTCCGTTTGAGTGATCAGGCCTCTGATCTTGTTATTTGTAACTGCTGTGTATATTTTTATATTCTGATTGAATATAAGGAGTAAACCTTTCTGTGGAAAAAAAAGGCAAAAGCAAGCACACATAAAGAGATATTAATGATTTTATCCCAAGACCTTAACCAACTTATCATCCGTATTACTATTTCAAAAGGTTATCCATATAAAAATATTAAATTTTGTTGTGCTATGTATGTTTGTGTACAATATGTTTAAAAATCCTTTAACCATTTATAATATCATGATACACGTAGCTCTTTGTAAAAACACACACACACACACACACACATATATATATATATATATATATATATATATATATGTATAAATAAAATTTTGACGCACTTCACATAGGTTACAATGGAAACTTTTATTTATTAACATAATTTGCATTAGTATTCCAAGCAACAAGAACGAGAATGTAATCATTTGAATAACCACTAGAAAGGATGTTATTTATGTACTTGTGAAGTCATGTGTGAGTATTGTTACCCCATGCCTAGGGGTAATTAAGGAGATGACATTTGAAGTCCTGCAAGTTGAAAACATGTAGTGCGAAGAGACAGATGACTGGTGGACCTTGCATTGTCCAGATAAAGCTCTCCTCTCCACCACAAACCACCATTCGTCTTTAATGGTATCCGCCACACCGACTTGGCTACTAGAGGACAACAGGTCTTGCTTCACGAGGTAACAAGTTTGATCTCATGATAAGTGTCACTTTAATGATTGAAGCATTTAAGCATGTTGCAAAGGGTCCTCTTTTGATTGTGAAACGTTTGCTTGGAAGCTATACCTTTTTCCTTATTTCACCTTGGTGGTTGACATGGTTTCCTAGTAAGTGGGTCACCCTCAAGAAGAGGGTTTCTATTGGGGGTCTCCTTGAAGGGTCATCATACCATTCCCGCACATACTTGCCACTTTTCACACTTTTCCCCTTCTATCTCCTCATCTTTTGGATTTTTTGGCTTATTGACCCCAAGAAGGGCTTATACCTCTTTTCATGGAAGAAGGGGCTAAAGGCCTAGAGTTGTTGTAGCTAGCGAAATATAAAAGTCATAATTTTTTCTCTAGATGCTCACCTTAAGGTCATGAGAGCAATGAAACGCTTCTCCATAAAAATTGAAGGATCTTTTAAAAATGAAAACACATAATTAATAAATGTCCTACTTATTGAGGGAATGAATTCATGGTGTCTTTTACTTTCGTTGCACATGTCACTCAATGTTTTGGACCTTAGTAAATTGATGTCAAATTAAGGGATTGGAAAAAGCTTGCATTGCAAATGAGGATGCAACACACCTTCTACAAAGGCACCCACAAATGAGACAATATGAGCCCTTGATATGTCAAGAAGCCCATGCCCCTAAAGTCATACCCCCATCCACCTCATATTCACTACATTACTTAGAGAGGGTCTTCTTAGGAAACACTCCTTAACTTGGGGATCGATCTACCCAGTAGGGCACCATGACAACCCTCCCATACCTAAATTTGGCAAGTTGTATAAGGTCTTTGAGTATTTCTTTAGTTTGAAAAGGGGGGATTTGATGCACGTGTTTGGGTGGTTCTTTTATTAAATATGGCTTATATGGCATGATACTTATGACTTGTGGACCCTTGGAGGGCGTACTTGTTTTTCTTTGCAAGACCTTTTTAGGTGTAAGCTATTCCATGGAGGAATTGTGCCATTTTGACCTTCATGGGGGGTTGAAAACCCCAAGGATGGACGCCATACTCCACAAGATGGGAAAAGGACCTTGAAGCCATTGTACACTTGAGATGGTGGACGTTTCCTTTGGAGGCACTTGGAAAAAACTAGGTGATGATATTATAGCACCTTGCACTTGGACATTGGCCTTTGGAGGCCCAAGACGTCATCTTCCAAGCCCCGACGTCATGTGGAGACTAGGATTTTGATGGGCTTGATGGTTCCAGAGGAGAGATGATGTGGTTTGAATAGGAAATATGCATGACATGACACTCCATAGCATAAGATATGGACGCATGGCCTATGGAGGCCCAACAACTTGCATCTAGAGGCTCAACGTCTCACTTTTGAGGCCTAGCGTCACCCTTTTAGGGCATGATCTCACCCTTCTAAGGGATTTACTTTATGTAATTTTGATTTTTGTAAATTGTAAAGGAAAATAAAGGGGTCGACCCCCTTTTAATTTGGTGTTGACTTTATAAAGTGGACAAATTTGTTTTAGATGACCTCATATAAATAAAGGTCATCTCACTTTCGTTTTAGATATAACTCACTTGAGAATTACATAAACTCTTAGTTGAAATTTTCACCCTGTTGGAACACATACAATACTGAACTTTTGAGCCCTATACTTTTCACCTCATGAAAATATAATTCTACCCGAAGAAAACTGAAAATTGGTAAATGACATTTTAATTTTAAATCAAATTCCTTTGCTGGTTAGTAAATAATAAGGCGCACA
>ML781406.1:374247-415870 GCA_009831015.1 Picea engelmannii
TTGCAAAGAACTCAACCTTCCATTCAAATACTAAGCATATACAGTTGAGGTACCACTTGATACGATCCACCTTGGAAGATGGACATTTGAAGTTGGAAAAGATACACACTAGCTAGAATCCTGCAAACATGTTAACAAAGGGAGTAACCAGGGAGAAACTGATTTCCTGCTCAGTTTTAGTTGGTCTTCAAGAATGAAGATGAAGATAAGAAATTTTCCAGATCCAAGAAGGTTCAGAGTCCAACATATACAACAGTGGTGGAGTTGTTGAGATCAGTCTCCAAGTGGGAGATTGTTGGTTGTGGAGCCTGATTATCTTTCTGATTCAGAGGTCTTTTACTTTCAACCGTGTTTATACCCCAGAAGTATGTACACTCTTCCATGCGGGGGAGTGCAGAGGGGGGGTACCCCCTCTGTGGGATCTGGGCGGGCTATCCCCCCGGTTGGGGGGTCTAGGGGCAAGCGAGGGTTCGAGGGAGAAGCCCCCGAAGGAAAAACTTCCTTGTAAATGTATATTGTAATTTCATTGTAAATCTGGACCGTTCATTATAAGGTCGCAAATCTAACGACGAAGATTATGTTAGGTTTTTTTTCCCTAGAAGGCAACCCTCTTTTATGAGGGAAATGTATTGCGGCTATGGTGGATGGCGAATATTGTATTCTGAGATAGGAGACTGTGAGAGAAAGAAGAGGAAGTTACAATGGGTTTGTTGTAGGTTGCATCCCTTCATATGCTGGATAATACTAAAGGAAGGTCCTGACAATTTCTCTGGTGGACGTAGCCCACACTGGGTGAACCACGTAAATCTGTGTCTCTATTGTATTGTGTACCTTATGTGTTTTGTTTCTGCATTTGTTTTATTTTATTGCTCCATGGTCTTGTTTTTCTAACAGTTGGACAGGTAACACGATTTCAAGCAACACCAAAGGAATCACATGTCTTAGCAATGAAGAGGATTTTCAGATATCTCAAAGGAACATAAGAGTTTGGATTATAGTATCCAAAAGGAAAGGATCTATCACTTATTTCCTATATAGATGCAGATTGGGCAGGTTGCATTGATGACCAATGAAGCACCAGTGGAGCAACGTTCTACTTGGGTGAGTGTTTAGTATCTTGGCTAAGCAAGAAACATACATCAATATATTTATCTACAACCTAGGCAAAGTATATTGCAACAACATGATGTTGTACATAGGTTCTATGGATGAAACAACATTTGACAGATATACAGGTTGAGTATGATGAGTCCATTCCAATCTATTGTGATAATATAAGAGCCATCAGTATCTCAAAGAACCCAGTGATGCACTCCAAGATGAAGAACATTCCAATCAAGTATCACTTTCTACGGGAACATGTTGCAGAGAAGAACATCAGAGGTAAATATGTGGGCACACAAGAAAAAGTGGCAAAGATCTTTACAAAATCGCTTCCATGGGAAGCCTTTGAGTATCTTCGCCAGAGACTTGGATTAATTTCTACTCCAAAATGAATGCTTTTGAATGATTATCTTATATGTCTTAGATTTACATGAGGAAGCACCATAAAGATGACAGTTCAGGTTGGGAGATCAGTTTCAGGAAGAGTTCAGTCAGGGGGAGCAACCCCGGATGGAAATATACCTTTTCCATTGATGACAAAGAAGGAGATATTTATCATATGGAAAGGTAAATGCTTGGAGAAAGAGCACAGAGACATGGTTCCAGGGGGATCGATGGTCACAGGGGGAGAATGAGTGATATGAATTTAGTATTGCATCAAAGTGTTTCCATCAATGCCAAAGGGGGATATTGTTGATTATTTGGGTTGGTTGTCATTGATGTCAACTTTTGAAGAAAGTCTGGTAGTGAATTCCAGTAGCACAAAGGTTTGGGTAATGGACCCAAGTTTGCTTGATGTATAATGGTATGAGTTTTAATATATTTGAAGGTGAGACTATTCTAGATGGACAATACATGTCATGCCATTTCTGGTGGTACGTGGAACGCCACATAACTCCTCACGGTTAGAGAGTTATGACCATGTGAAGTTGGAGAACCCTCATGAGTAATCTAGAAGCCCCAAAAGGTCAAAGTAGTCAAAGTGGTTGAAAAGAAGAAATTATTTAAATAATAAAGTAAAATGATGAGTGTACTATAAGTCAAAGTGGATACAAAATAAATTATTTAAATAATAAATTTAATGGAGAAATTACTAAGTGGACAAGTGGTTAGAAGTGGGTTAGCCCTAAAATAAGGAAAGTGGTTTAAAGGTAACCCATTGAGGAAGCTACACAAAAGTATAAGAAGAGGAAAGGGTCTCTCATTTAATCACAATTGAGAATATTGAATATCTACAAGTGACTGTGGTAACCAAAGGATATCTAAGGAGAATTTTAGAGGGAAGGTGAAGTAAAGAATTCCAAAATTCAAGGGAGGATAAATTCTTTTGATGATGCTTTCTAAGGTATGTTATTTACATGTCATCTGACCATTTTTGAAATAAATTATATTATATAAATATTCAGATGATGAAATATCGAGGTCATTGAGGAAATATATCCAAGTAGCCGTGATAAAAATTTCAGCTTGTGAGTCGTTGTATTTTTGGAGTTACACTCCGTGGAAAATAAGATTTGTGGCTAGTCTTGAAACTAGTCTAAAGTAGGTGTTTAAGGTAAAAACGTCATAACTTCTTCATAACAGATACAAATTCAGTAATACCAAATGTATTGGTTATATTATAGGTTATAGTATTCTGTGTACCATTTTCAGACCCATACAACAAATATTCCCTGCAGGGCACGCTCTACAAGTTCGCTCTCTAGAATAAGTTAGAATTCAACAAGGTATACCATTTTTGCTATAACTCCTTTTCTGAGAGGTTCCAAGTAGTGAAACCCGGAGGAATTTCATAAAATACACTGAAGAACATTGTGTAATATTTTCAGATCATGATTCATTACAGGTACATATTTATGATTATTTCAGGTTAGGGTTGTTGACTAATGCAAAATTAGTCATGTGAGACTAAAGTAAAGTTTGATGAAAGTGCTAGTCTCTTATTGTTAAAGTTAAGGAAGGTTTGTAGGTATGTGATCATATAAACTAGGTCTATTGCAAAGTTACAAATCAGATTTGGATGATGAAATTGATGAAGAATTTTGGTTGAGGTACATGTTGGGTACATGGTTGAGACAAGTAGTTGATGAGTTGACACATACATGAGGTGTATAGTTGATGATGTTGGTACATCTTGATGAGTCATAGTTTATGTGTATTTGATGCATGATCGGTACATATTTGGGGCATGGTTAATGCACTCATTGATGGTACAGGTTGTGGTACATGTTGGTGCATGGTTGATGCACTTGTTTTTGGTGCAGGTTGATTGGTACATGTTTACAACAGTATATCTCACAGTGATAGTGTGACAGTGGTTCCATCATTCTACTTATATTTCAGGGCTTTTGGACGGGACAAGGACAGGTGGTTGTAGCTACCTTCCGATTGTAGCCGAAGAACATAGGGGGTTGTAGCCTCCTTCTGGTTGTAGCAAGAGAATTGGGGAGTTGGAGATTCCCTCAGGTTGTAGCTTTCTTCCAGTTGTAGCTGGAAAACAAAGGAAGTTGGTGCTTCCAATGAATGTAATTCTTAAAGACATATAAAAAAAAACATTCTGTGGTTTTCTCCCACTTTGGGTTTCCACATAAAAACACTGGTGTACTTTGTATGTGTATGATTTCTCATTTGTTCATTGTTTATTTACTCTGCAACTATTGGATGATAATGATACATTAATATAACACTTGCATTATATGGTTAAAAATGATTAAATTTCTCTATTACTGATTCACCCCCCCTCTCAGTAATCCAAAAATTGGTATCACAACAGGTTCCTGCATAACTAAGTTTAACCACTGAAATGTAGATCATGGAGAGAAACAACATGTTTCAAACCAGAATACCACAGTTTGATGGAAAAAAGTATGCATTCTGGAGCAGAAGGATGAAAACCTATATACAAGCACAAGGATTTGAACTTTGGCAATCAGTAGTAGATGGATATAAAGAACCAACAGTTCCGCCAACAAGTGAAAAAGAAATGAAACTCAGTCAAAATAATTCCAAAGCCACAAATTCACTTCTGAATGGTCTTGGTGAGTCAATATATACCAAAGGTGTACATTGTAAATCCGCTAAAGATATTTGGGACAAACTTCAAAATATTTATGAAGGGGATTAAAAAGTCAAAGCAACAAATCTTCAAACTTACATAGGTCAATTCGAACAACTACAAATGAAAGAAGATGAGAATATTGCAACTTACGTTTTATGAGTCGATGAAATAGTGAATGAAATCATAGGATTGGGAAAAGAAATTGAAGGATCCGTAATTGTTCAAAAGGTACTAAGATCTCTTCCTATGAGATTTGATCCTAATATATCAACACTAGAATAAAGAGCAGATCTAGACTCAATAAGCATAGATGAACTACATGGAATCTTCATAGCATATGAAATGAGAACTGAGCAGGAAAATCCAGATATAAAAGAAGCATCTTTGAAAGAATCCAAAAGGTCAAAGCAAAAGGGAAAGCAAAAGGTACATAGAAACAACCATGACTTCTTAGAAGATGATGAAGAAGAAGTGGCCAACTTTGTCAGAAGATTGAAGAAGGGAACCAACAACAAATATAAAGGTAAGATTCCATTGATTTGTTTTAATTGTGATGATATTGGTCATTTTGATAACAAATGTCCTCATAAGAAAAATAAGAGAAATGACGAAGATTACTCAAATAGCAAACAAACGTATAAAGGAAAAAGAACAAAAAATAAAGCTTTCAAAAAAATCTTATGCACCAAAGAAGACATCTCCTTATCAGATGAAAATGAAGTCAGTGACAGTGAGACATAAAAAGTTATATTCATGGAAATAGAAGACTTTTATAAAGAAGACACTGAAGAAGAATATGAAGAGGCAAAAGTTGACTACCGAGAATAATTGTTGAGTGCCATAGAAGTTATAAGAAGAGAAAAGAAGAAAAACAAGAAAGCTACAAGAAAAACTAGACAAGAAAGAAGACACTCGGGAACTAGAACAAATGATTATGAAATTGAAGGTTCAAATATAATAAGATAAAAAAATTTAAGAAGCACTCAAAGAACAGTTAGGAGAAAGAGACAAGATGATTGGAAATTTGGAAGTAGAGATTGTCACATTGATAAAGGATATTCAAAAGAAAAATATGCAGAAAAAGTCAAAAGTTCTGGATGACATTATCAACAGTCAAAAGCCTTATCATGATAAATCTGGACTTGGATACAATCAAGCAGAAAAGGGATCAAGCTCCAAAGCAACAAAACAAGAAACATATTTAAAAATCTATGCAAAAAAAATCAAAGGGGATAGGAATATCTACAAGGAATATTACATAGACACTCCTCCACCGAGAAGATTCAAACTTCAGAATCAACGACCGACATAAAAAAATAGGCCTCAAGAAGAAGAAGGATTCATAGGAGTAACTCCTTTAAGAAGATATTCAACTCCCAAATATCAAACTATCTTTTTTGGTTTATGTTATGCATGGAATAATTTTGTACATAAAGTTGTAAATTGCAGAGCTAATAGTAGGGACAGAAACAACTTTGGAAGTCATACACAAAATGGCTATCCAAGAAGGCCTAGTGAAACATAGAGAAGAAGCTACGTGTTTGAATAATTGAGCACTGAAGTAGAATGCTACAAGTGCAACAACTTTGGACACATGGTCAAAGATTGTAGAATGACAATCCCTCCTAGAGAACCACAATAGAACAACAATAGTCACATACAAGAACCTCAAAAGAGAACATGGATAGGAAAGAAAAATCATTATAGAAATAAAGAATGCACACTCACTCTACAAGCTAAGAAGAATAAACATGGTTTGTATGTTGACATTGGCTATTCAAAACACATGACATGTGATAAAGACAGGTTTCTTACATTAAGAAAGGAAAGAGATGGATCAGTCTCCTTCGGAAATTATGATTAAGCTAAAATCATTGGAAAATGCACAGTCAAAATTGAAAACAAGAATACCAAGGAAGAAAATGTTCTACTAATAGAAGATATGAAACATAATCTTCTAATTGTGAGTCAAATGTGTGACCAATGTCATAAAATTACTTTCGATTCACATAAGTGCGAGATAAGAAAAGAAGGTTTAGGAAAATTGATTGCAACAACTGCAAGAACTTCAAGCAACATATATGTATTAAGTGAAATTGGAAATGAAAAGTGTTGTCTAGGAAAGGAAGATGAAGGCTGGCTATGGAACAAAATAATGGGTCACATACACTTTTATAACCTTGTCAAAGTAAAAAAAATAGAATCAGTTATAGAAGTGTCCCAGATCATGAAACCAACCAACACTTTATGCAAGCATTGTCAACAAGGAAAGCAAACAAAGACCAGGTTCAAATCAAAGGAATATTCAACGACAAGACCAATGGAAATTGTTCATACTGATCTAGTTGGACCAACTACAAAATACGGTTTAAAAGGTGAGAAATACTTTATGTTATTAGTTGATGATTATACAAGAATGATTGCAGTTTTCTTTTTCAAGAATAAGTCAGAAGCTTTTGAAAACTTCAAGGTCTACAAGGAAATGGTTGAAAAGGAAATGGATTCAAAAATCAAATGTTTGATATCTAATAATGGATGAGAGTTCACTTCAAATGAATTTATGGACTACCGCAATAGGCATGGAATAAAAAGACAATTCTCCGTTGCTAGGACACCTCAATAGAATGGAGTTGTTGAAAGAAACAACATGATAGTACAAGAAATGGATCGAACAATGCTAATGGATTCCAAATTGATAGATATTTTTTGGACACATGCAGTGCATACAACAATTCACATTGAAAATAGAGTAATGCTAAAAAACAACACTGACAAAACTCCCTACGAGCTATGGAAAGGAAGACCAAAAAATGTGAAGCACTTCAGAGTGTTTGGAAGCAAATGCTACATCAAAAGAGAAGATGGTAGAATGAGAAAGTTTGACTCTCGCGTGGACAAAGGAGTACTTGTTCATTACTCAAGTACAAGGAAAGCATACAAGTGTTAAAATATGAGGTTGAACAATGTTGTGAACACCATCAATGTAAGAATTGATGAAATAGGTGGACGAGAATTAAAGGAAGAATAAAATGAATCAATGGACCAACTTTACGAAGAAGAAGCAGAAGATGAAGAAGAAGTAGAAGGGGAATATGAAGAGGATCAGATAGAAGTAGAAGAGCAAGTTCAACAAGTGCCTCCAAATACACCTAGAAAACGAGTACAAAAGAATCATCATTTAGATTAGATTACCGGAAACAAAGATGCATGAGTTGAGACTAGAAGAATAATCTGTTCACCAGAAAAAATGCACCTAGCACTCTTATATACGATTGAACCAAACAATTTTGAAGAGGCCAACAAGGATGAATTCTGGAATAAAGCCACGGATGAAGAATTGGATCAAATAGAGAAGAATGACTCTTGGGAATTAGTTCTAAGACCAAAGAATAAGAATGTGATTGGCACAAAGTGGGTTTTCAGAAATAAATTGAATGAAGATGGATAGGTTACAAGGAACAAAGCTAGATTGGTATGTAAATGATACACATAGGTTGAAGGAATCGGATTTGAAGAGACATTTGTCCCAGTTGCCATAATGAAAGAAATCCGATTGATTTTAGCTTATGCATGCTCCAAGAATATTAAAGTGTATCAGATGGATGTGAAATCATCTTTTCTGAATGGAGAAATTGAAGAAGAAGTCTACATTGAACAACCATAAGGATTTCAGTTGTGAGAGAATGTAGATTATGTGTGAAAATTGAAGAAGGCCTTGTATGGTGTAAAACAGGCTCTTAGAGCTTGGTATTCTAGACTGGATAAATATCTACAACAGACAGGATTCAAAAAAGGAAGTGGAAACAACAACCTCTACATCAAGGTAACTCAAGATAGTATTTTATTAATTGAAGTTTATGTTGATGATATTATTTTTGGTAGCAATGATGAAAGGTTAAGCTAGAAATTTGCAAAGGATATGCAGAATGAATTTGAAATGTCATTACTCGGAGAACTATCCTTCTTTCTGGGTCTTCAGATATGTCAAAGAAACCAAAAACTTTTTATTTCTCAAACTAAGTATATCAGAGAAATGCTAAAGAGTTTCAGAATGAAAGATTGCAAACCAGTTACTAATCCTATGAAAACTAGTTTCAAATTGAGCAAAGATGATGATTCAAAGACTACAAACTAGAGGCAATATAGGTCAATGATTAATAGCTTACTATATTTGACAACATCTAGACGAGTTGTAATGTAGGCAATTGGACAGGTGGCACGATTTCAAGCAACACCAAAGGAATCATATGTCTTAGAAATGAAGAGGATTTTCAGATATCTCAAAGGAACATAAAAGTTTGTATTATGGTATCCAAAAGGAAAGGATCTATCACTTATTGCTTACACAGATGCAAATTGGGCAGGTTGCATTTATGACCGATGAAGCACCAGTGGAGCAACGTTCTAAGGGTGAGTGTTTATTATCTTGGCTAAGCAAGAAAAAATCATCAATATCTTTATCTACATCCGAGGTAGAGTATATTGTAGTAGTAGGATGTTGTACACAGGTTCTATGGATGAAAAAAACTCTGACAGATATACAAGTTGAGTATGATGAGCCCATTCGAATATATTGTGATAATACAACYRCCATCAGTATCTYAAAGAACTCGGTGATGCACTCCAAGACGAAGCACATTCCAATCAAGTATCACTTTCTACGAGAATAGGTTGCAGAAAACGTCAGARTTGAATATGTGGGCACAAAAGAACAAGTRCCATACATCTTTACAAAATCACTTCCACGGGAAGCCTTTGAGTATCTTCGCCAGATATTCAGAGTAATTTCTACTCCAAAATGAATTCTTTTGAATGCTTATCTTATATGTCTTAGATATACACGAGGAAGCACSATAAAGAGGAMAATTCAGGTTGGATCAGTTTCAGGAAGAGGTCARTTAGGGGGAKCAACCCCGGATGGAAAGATACCATTTMTATTGATGAAAAAGGGGGAGAGATTTATCAGATGCAAAGGTAAATGCTTGGAGAAAGAGCACATAGACATGGTTCCAGGGGGAGCGATGGTCACAGGGGGAGCACGAGTGATATGAATTCATTATTGCAACAAAGTGTTKCTATCAATGCCAAAGGGGGAGATTTTTGATTATTTGGGTTGGGTTTMATTCATGTCAACCCTTGAAGAAAGTCYGGTAGTGAATTTCCGTAGCACAAAGGTTTGGGTAATGGACCCAAGTTTGTTTGATGTATAATGGTATGRSTTTTAATTTATTTGAAGGTAAGAATATTATAGATGGATAGTACATGTCATTCCATTTCCGGTGGTATGTGGGACGCCACATAACTCCTCACGGTTAGAGAGTTATGGCTATGCGAAGTTGGAGAACCCTCATGAGTCATCTAGAAGCCCCAAAAGGTCAAAGTAGTCAAAGTGGTTGCAAAGAAGAAATTATTTAAATAATAAAATGAAGTGATGAGTGTACTATAACTCAAAGTGGATACAAAATAAATTATTTAAATAATAAATTTAATGGAGAAATTACTAAGTGGACAAGTGGTTAGAAGTGGGTTAGCCCTAAAATAAGGAAAGTGGTTTAAAGGTAACCCTTTCGGGGAGCTACATAAAATTATTAAGAGGAAATGGTCTCTCATTTAATCACACTTGAGCATATTGAATACAAACAAGTGACTAAGGTAACCAAAGGATATATAAGGTGAATTTGATAGGGAAGGTGAAGTAAAGAAGGCTTAAATTCAAGGGAGAATAAATTCTTTTGATGATGTTTTCTAAGGTATGTTATTTACAGGTCATCTCATAATTTTCAATTTTTTTTTTTTGTAGAATGCTTCAGACCATGAAATCTGGAGGCCATTGAGGAAACATATCCAAGTAGGTGTGATAAAAATTTCAACTTGTGGGTCATTGTATTTTTGGAGTTACACTCCGTCGAAAATAAGATTTGTGGCTAGTCCCGAAACTAGTCTAAAACAAGTGTTTCCGGTAAAAACGTCATAACTTATTCATCAAAGATCCAAATTCTGTAAGACTAGATTACAATCTTTAGTGTTCTGTGCACCATTTCAAATCCATACAACTGATATTCCATGCAGAGCACGCTCTACAAGTTCGCTCTCCAGAATAAATCAGAATTCAACAAGGTATGCCATTTTTGCTATAACTCCTTGTTATCGGGCTACTTGTTAAGTGCGGACACAAATCAATCCCCCTAGCTTCACTACGAAACTAAAAAAAAACAAGACAATACACTAATATTTCCTTAGATTTCAATTATCAAATGAGAAATGGATATAGAACATACCTTTTAAATATCGAAGATCCGACTTCACCAATGCAGTCCAAGCTTCGTCACGAGGTTTATGAGAAATATCTGTAAATAAGCACAAGCTAACAAGGACAAGAATAACATAGTCTGTTTGATATGAAACTATGTATGTGATCAATGAATCATACAATATGAACAAATAACATTCATATAGGAAAGAAAAGTATATCTATATTAAAGAATGTGGAAGAAAGATACAACCAGATGCCTTGATGTTGTCAGGTTCCTTCCAACAATTCCTTGCTTCCCACACACTTCTAGTCCATTTATTTTGAGATTGTATATCTGATAGCTGCTCACAATCTATCTTGACAAAGCAAAGCTCAAAGTCACTCTAACCAAGCTAACAATCTCAAGCCAAAACAACTAACTTTCTCCATGAGAGCTCCTCTGTTTTTATAAGTTGAAGAGGATAAGGTGAGGAGTTTAGGATAATCCCACTAAATGATGAAAGCGAGTAAGATCCAAAACATTCATATGCCACCTCACCATAGAAGCTTCTCCTTCTAGAAGCATCGATAAAATGCTCATTTTTCCCACGTACGAAGGCCGCCACACCCTAGCTATAGAGAAACTCGCGCAAAATCTGTAGCCTAGTTATGATGCATCTTGCGGAAATCAAGCATTTCCACACCCTCTGTATAGAGAAGCCTACAAAAATCCTCCTTAATAGGGTTTTTAAAAAAGAAAATACAACTTCTTCTCTTAGGGAAAATTCTTCTCCCTTCTTTCTTCAGGAATTCAGGCCACTGACCCCTCTGAAGGCAACATATAGGTTTACATCATTAATGGTCATAGGGATGATGAAAATAATGTGTAACAGAGAGCCCCCCAAAGTATGAAGTTAGAACAAAGTGATAGCTGAAATACTTTGTCGAGTGTGTGTAGGGAACAAGGAACAGTCAGTCGGAAACCTGCCAACAAACAACGAAATACAGTACAATAATATACCATTAATGAGGTAGGCATTCCCATACTCAGAATACAAATGACTCAAAGCATAAATGTCGACATGTGAAGATCCATGTCAAGTAATACAGGTCATGGACACCAATACACACTGTGGATCCATGCCATTATGACTCAAATCTAAACATAGCCACCAAAAATATACTGTGGATATATGTGTTAAAGACTTAAATTTGAACATAGCCACGAGACATACAATATGGATCTATGTAACAATACAAACTGAATATACTTCAACGCAACCTGAATCTGTGAGAAAAGATTCAGGGTCTTCATCTCCACCACTCTATAGTACAAATCTAGCCATGTGATTACAGGTGCTGAAGTCAAACATGGTAGAAACCACTTGATTACCGATCATTAATGAATATCGTTAACAAGTGCGAGGGAAATCACCATTAATGTCAATGACTCCCAAGGTACACTAGTACAATCCAATGAATATGAATTAATGAAATGAAGTCGAACCCTCGACGGAATCTCTCGTTCAGGGGTCGATAATGAAAACCCACTGCCAAAAGCGAGGAAACCTGCCATTGAGGCATGCAAGTTCCAAGCAAATAATTAGTTTCTAAGTCTAATTCCTGGATAATGAGATGAAGTCGATAGAAAATGACTCATCATAGGAGGGCCTTAATGTATCCCCCATCAATGACACAAAACGAGTAAAAAGATTTGAAGTAGATCAGAGTAACCAATGACTCAGGACTGGCCGACGCAATAGAAGGCTTAAGGACTGCAGAAATGGTCGACGCAATAGAAGGCTTTCTGGGTTAAAGTTCTCTTTGAACATATTGATGACATGACAAATGTCTCGGAAAAAATGACTCAACAACAAGGATCACAAACCAATTTGTAATCTTATAAAGGAGTATGATCAAGAGACAAGCGAATTTTCCAATCTAGACACAAAGCGAGTGGAAGGGCGTCATGTTCAAAAGAGACTCTTCCATAGAATACATGTTTAGATACATTTCTTTCCCAATTTCCCCCCCACCATTGCTGGCGAGTACCTCTTTATTTTTACACAAGCTTGAGGAGGATAACATATGCTTGAAAATGTAAGCTCATCCTTCAGACGAGTCCCTCGAAGTATGTTTAACGAACCCTAAGAAGGAGTAGTTCGGTCCCATATGGGTCTTTTGATGTTTGTTTAATGAGTCCAAGGAAAGAAAACTTGGGGGTTTTTCATGTTTAGAGAGTCTGAGAAACACTTAAAGAAAACTCCAAAATTTCCTTTTTCGTAAAGTAGTCTGATGAGACCGAAAAAGAGATAAAATATCGCTCAACAAATACACTTTCTAATAATTTAACGTGCGTGAAAATAACAAGATCGCTCGACAATATTTTCATGTTTAGAGAGTCTGAAAAGAGATTAAAGGAGACTCCAGGGGGTTCCTTTTTCATATAACCTTTATGAGTCCGAAAAAGCGATAAAAGTATACTCGGTTACATTCTCACGTATTTATGAGCACGAGAAAGAACGAAGACTAAGCTCGGTAACTTATTCTTATATATTTACGAGCATGAGAAAGAACAAAGACTAAGCTCGGGATTGTTTTCATTTTTACGCAAGCTTTACAAGAAAACAAAATTATGCTTGGGATAGATTTTATTTTTACACAAGCTTAAAAACTAAACAAAACTATGCTTGAACCTGGTTTCATTTTTACACAAGCTTGAACCAGAGGAAACTATGCTTGGACCTGGTTTTATTTTTACACAAGCTTGAACTAGAGGAAACTATGCTTGACGTAGGTGGTTTCATTTTTACACAAGATTGAACCATAGAAAACTATGCTTGAACTTCCCAATGCATTATTGAGGTATGGTTTGTACTTAGCCCCCAGCTTAAGAAGCTAGAAACTCTACTTCAACATGAAGTCTAGAGGCTAGAAGAAAATGCCCCCCAAGCTCCATTTCATCCAAGTGCAAAGGAGAATGAAATGAAGCTTCAAATACTAGACGGAGGAATTGACTCAAACAGAGAGGGGGAACAATCTGTTTCATTTTTTTAACGATCTTGACACAGGAATGGGAACTATGCTCTTAACTTCTATTTCATTTTTTAACTAGGTTTCCACAGAGACGCAAAAACTATCCTCGTAACTAGTTTCATTTTTTAACGATCTTGAAATCAGAAAATCATGCTCAAGGTTGGTTTCATTTTTTAACGAGATTGAAATCAGAAAAGCATGCTCAAAGCTTGTTTCATTTTTTAATGAGGTTGAAATCAGAAAAAGCATGCTCCTGCTGGTTCCTTGATCACGACTTCCAAGAGGATAGTTCTCTGTAAGGACACCATATCAAGGGACAAAACCCGGTCATGGCCTCCAAGAGATCTTCATTTGATGGAAGAAACACACTCTGGAAGGAACACATGTCGAGGGTCGCGATAGGGGTATGGAGGTCAAGCCCCAATAGCCCTACTGAAGAGATAACCATGTCAACTACTGGATCTAAGTCATAAGAGACTGAGCTTACAGTAAGAGGCTCATCTTCATCAACAGTTGAAGGCATGGGAGACAACGCCAATTTTGTTATTGGGCTAATTGTTAAGTGCAGACACAAATCAATCCCCCTAGCTTCACTATGAAACTAGAACAAAACAAGACTGTACACTACTCTTTCCTTAGATTTCAATTATCAAATGAGAAATGAATCTAGAACATACCTTTTAAATATCGAAGATCCGACTTCACCAATGCAATCCAAGCTTCGTCATAAGGTTTATGAGAAATATATGTAAATAAGCACAAGCCAACGAAGACAAGAATAACAAAGTCTATTTGATATGAAATTATGTACGTGATCAAGGAATCATACAATATGAACAAATAACATTCATATAGGAAAGAAAAGTATATTTGTATTAAAGAATTTGGAAGAAAGATACAACCAGATTCCTTGATGTCGTCAGGTTCCTTCCAACAGTTCCTTGCTTCCCACACACTTCTAATCCACAGATTCTGAGACTGTAGATCTGATTGTTGCTCACAATATATCTTGACAAAGCAAAGCTCAAAGTCACTCTAACCAAGCTAACAATCTCAAGCCAAAACAACTAAATTTCTCCATGAGAGCTCCTCTCCTTTTATAAGTTGAAGAGGATAAGGTGAGGAGGTTAGGATGATCCCACTAAATCATGAAAGTGAGTAAGATCCAAAACATTCATAGGCCACCTCACGATATAAGCTTCTCCTTCTAGAAGCATCGAGAAAATGCTCGTTTTTCCCATGTACGAAGGCCGCCACACCTTAGCTATAGAGCAACCTGTGAAAACTCCGTAGCCTAGCTATGGTGCAGCCTGAAGAAATCAAGCATTTACGCACCCTATGTATAGAGAAGCCTATAAAAATCCTCCTTAATAGGGTTTTTACAAAGGAAAATACAACTTTTTCTCTCAGGGAAAATTCTTCTCCCTTCTTTCTTCAGGAATTCAGGCCATTGTTCCCTCTGAAGGAAACATATAGGTTTACATCATTAATGGTGATAGGGATGAAAAAAATAATGTGTAACAGAGATCCCCCCAAAGTATGAAGTTAAAACAGAGTGATAGCTGAAATAATTTGTCGAGTGTGTGTAGGGATCAAGGAACAGTCGGTTGGAAACCTGCCAACAAACAAGGAAATATAGTGCAATAATATATCATCAATGAGGTAGGCATTCCCATACTCAGAATACAAATGACCCAAAGCATAAATGCCGATATGCGAATATCCATGTCAAGTAATACAGGTCATGGCCACCAAACATACACTATGGATCCATGTCATTATGACTCAAATCTGAACATAGCCACCAAAAATACACTGTGGATCTATGTGTTAAAAACTCAAATTTGAACATAGCCACGAGACATACAATGTGGATCTATGCAACAGTACAAACTGAATATACTCTAATGCAACCTGAATCTGTGAGAAACAATTCAGGGTCTTCATCTCCACCACTCTATAGTATGAATATAGCCATGTGATTATAGGTGTTGAAGTCGAACATGGTATAAACCACTTGATTACCGGTCATTAATGAATACCGTTAACAAGTGTGGGGGAAATCACCATTAATGTCAATGACTCCCAAGGTACACTAATACAATCCAATGAATGTGAATTAATGAGTTGAAGTCGAACACTCGGCAGAATATCTCGATCAGGGGTCGATAATGAAAACCCACTGTCAAAAGCGAGGAAACCTGCCATTGAGGCATGCAAGTTCCAAGCTACTAATTAGTTTCTAAGTCTAATTCCTGGATAATGAGATGAAGTCAACAAGAAACGACTCATAATAGGAGGGCCTTAATGTATCCCCCATCAATGACACGAAACAGGTAACAAGATTTGAAGTAGATTAGAGTAACTAGTGATTGAGGATTGACTCAGGGATGGAGGACGCAATAGAAGGCTTAAGGACTGCAGATATGGCTAATGCAATAAAAGGCTTTCAGGGTTGAACTTCTCTTTGAACATATTGACGACACGACAAATATCTTGGAAAAATTGACTCAACAACAGGGATCACAGACCAATTTGTAATCTTATAAAGGAGTATGATCAAGAGACAAGAGGATTTTCCAAACTAGACACAAAGCAAGTGAAAGGGTGTCATGTTCAAAAGTGACATTTCCATAGAATACATATTTAGATACATTTCTTTCCCAATTTCCCCCCCACCATTGCTGGTGAGTACCTCTTTATTTTTACACAAGCTTGAGGAGGATAACATATGCCTTAAAATATAAGCTCATATTTCGGACGAGTCCCTTGGAGTATGTTTAACGAACCCTAAGAAGTAGTGGTTTGATCCCATATGGGTCTTTCGATGTTTGTTTAATGAGTCCAAGGAAAGAAAACTCGGGGGTTTTTCATGTTTAGAGAGTCTGAAAAACACTTAAATAAAAATCCAAAATGTCTTTTTTCGTAAAGTAGTCTGATGAGATAGAAAAAGAGATAAACTATCGCTCAAGAGACGGGCTTTCTAATACTTTAACATGCATGAAAATAACAAGATCGCTCGACAATCTTTTCATGTTTAGAGAGTCTGAAAAGAGCTTAAAGGAGACTCCAGTGGGTTCCTTTTTCATATAACCTTTACGAGTCCGAAAAAGCGATAAAAGTATACTCGGTTACATTCTCACGTATTTATGAGCACAAAAAAGAACGAAGACTAAGCTCGGTAACTTATTCTTATGTATTTATGAGCATGAGAAAGAGAAAAGACTAAACTCAGGATTGTTTTCATTTTTACGCAAGCTTTAAAACAAAACAAAACTATGCTTAGGATAGATTTTATTTTTACACAAGATTAAATACTAAACAAAACTATGCTTGAACCTGGTTTCATTTTTACACAAGCTTGAACCAGAGGAAACTATGCTTAGACCTAGTTTTATTTTTACACAAGCTCGAACTAGAGGAAACTATGCATGAGGTAGGTGGTTTCATTTTTACACAAGCTTGAACCGTAGAAAAAATGCTTGAACTTCCCAACACATTATTCAGGGATGGTTGGTACTTAGCCCCCAGCTTAAGAAGCTAACAACTCTACTTCAACATGAAGTCTAGAGGCTAGAAGAAAATAGCTTCATTTCATCCAACTGCAAAGGAGAATGAAATGAAGCTTCAAATACTAGACGAAGGACTTGACTCAAATAGAGAGGGGGAAGAATCTGTTTCATTTTTTAACGAGCTTGACACAGGAACATGAACTATGCTCTTAACCTCTGTTTCATTTTTTAATGAGGTTGCCACAGAGACGCAAAAACTATCCTCATAACTGGTTTCATTTTTTAACGAGCTTGAAATCATAAAATCATGCTCAAGGCTGGTTTCATTTTTTAACGAGATTGAAATCATAAAGCATGCTCAAAGCTGGTTTCATTTTTTAACGAGATTGAAATCAGAAAAAGCATGCTCATGCTGGTTCCTTTATCATGGCTTCCAAGAGGATAGTTCTTTTGAAGGACACCATGTCAAGGGACAAAACTCGGTCATGGCCTCCAAGAGATCTTCATTTGATGTTAGAAACAAACTCTGGAAGGAACACATGTCGAGGGTCGCGATAGGGGTAAGGAGGTCAGGCTCCAATATCCCTACCAAAGAGATCACCATGTCAACTATCGGATCTAATTCATAAGAGATTGAGCTTACAGTAAGAATCTCATCTTCATCAGCAGTTGAAGGCATGGGAGACAGCACCATTTTTGTTATCAGGCTAATTGTTAAGTGCATACACAAATCAATCCTCCTAGCTTCACTACGAAACTAGAACAAAACAATTCAGTACACTACTCTTTCCTTAGATTTCAATTATCGAATGAGAAATGGATCTAGAACATACCTTTTAAATATCGAAGATTCGAATTCACCAATGCAATCCAAGCTTCGTCACAACGTTTATGAGAAATATCTGTAAATAAGCACAAACCAATGAAGATAAGAATAACATAGTCTATTTGATATGAAACTATGTACGTGATCAAGGAATCATACAATATGAACAAATAAAATTCATATAGGAAAGAGAAGTATATATGCATTAAAGAATGTGGAAGAAATATACAACTAGATGCCTTGATGTCGTCAGGTTTCTTCCAACAGTTCCTTTCTTCCCACACACTTCTAATCCATGGATTTTGAGACTGTAGATATGATAGCTGCTCAAAATCTACCTTGACAAAGCAAAGCTCAAAGGTACTCTAACCAAGCTAACAATCTCAAGCCAAAACAACTAACTTTCTCCATGAGAGCACCACTCCTTTTATAAGCTGAAGAGGATAAGGTGAGGAGTTTAGGATGATCCCACTAAATAATGAAAGCGAGTAATATCCAAAACATTTATAGGCCACCTCACCATAGAAGCTTCTCCTTCTAGAAGCATTGAGAAAATGCTCGTTTTTCCCACGTACGAAGGCCGTCGCACCCTAACTATAGAGCAACCTGCGCAAAATCCGTAGCCTAGATATGGTGCATCCTGCGAAAATCAGGCATTTCCACACCCTGTGTATAGAGTAGCCTGCAAAAATCCTCCTTAATAGGGTTTTTACAAAGGAAAATACAACTTCTTCTCTCAGGTAAAATTCTCCTCCCTTTTTTATTCAGGAATTTAGGCCACTGATCCCTCTGAAGGCAACAAATAGGTTTACATCATTAACGATCATAGGGATGATGAAAATAATGTGTAATAGTGAGCCCCCCAAAGTATGAAGTTAGAATAGAATGATAGCTGAAATACTTTGTCAAGTGTGTGTACGGAACAAGGAACAATCAGTCGGAAATCTGCCAACAAACAAGGAAATATAGTACAATAATATATCATCACTGAGTTAGGCATTCCCATACTCAGAATAAAAATGACTCAAAGCATAAATGTTGACATGCGAAGATCCATGTCAAGTAATACAGGTCATGGCCAGCAAACATACACTATGGATCCATGTAATTATGACTCAAATCTGAACATAGCCACCAAAAATACACTATGGATCTATGTGTTAAAGACTCAAATTTGAACATAGCCACGAGACATACAATGTGGATCTATGAAACAGTACAAATTGAATATACTCCAACGCAATTTGAGTTTGTGAGAAAAGATTCAGGGTCTTCATCTCCACCACTCTATAGTACGAATCTAGCCATGTGATTACACATGATGAAGTCAAACATGGTAGAAACCACTTGATTACCAGTCATTAATGAATACCATTAACAAGTGCAAGGGAAATCACCATTAATGTCAATGAATCCCAAGGTACACTAGTACAATCCAACGAATGTGAATTAATGAGCTAAAGTCGAACACTTGGCAGAATCTCTCGATCAGGGGTCGATAATGAAAACCCACTGTCGAAAGCGAGGAAACCTACAATTGAGGCATGCAATTTCCAAGGTACTAATTAGTTTCTAATTCTAATTCCTAGATAATGAGCTGATGTCGACAGGAAATGACTCATCACAGGAGGGCCTTAATGTATACCCCATCAATGACATGAAATGAGTAACAAGATTTGAAGTAGATCAGAGTAAGCAGTGACTCAGGGATGACTTAGGGATGACCAACGCAATAGAAGGCTTAAGGACTACAGAAATGGCTGACACAATAGAAGGCTTTCTAGGTTGAACTTCTCTTTGAAGATATTGACGACACAACAAATGTCTCGGAAAAACTGACTCAACAATAGGGATCACAGACCAATTTGTAATCTTACAAAGGAGTATGATCAAGAGACAAGTGGATTTTCCAACCTAGACACAAAGCGAGTGAAAGGGTGTCATGTTCAAAAGCGACTCTTCCATATAATACATGTTTAGATACATTTCTTTCTCAATTTTTCACCCACCATTGTTGGCAAGTACCTCGTTATGTTTGCACAAGCTTGAGGAGGATAACATATGCTTGAAAATGTAAGCTCATCCTTCAGACGAGTCCCTTGGAGTATGTTTAACGAACAATAAAGAGTGGTTTGATCCCAAATGGGTCTTTCGATGTTTGTTTAATGAGTCCAAGGAAAGAGAACTCGGGGGTTTTTCATGTTTAGAGAGTCTGAAAAACACTTAAAGAAAACTACAAAATGTGCTTTTTGGTAAAGTAGTCTGATGATACCGAAAAAGAGATAAACTATCGCTCAACAGATGCACTTTCTAATACTTTAACGTGCGTGAAAATAACAAGATCGCTCGACAATCTTTTCATGTTTAGAGAGTCTGAAAAGATCTTAAAGGAGACTCCCGGGGGTTCTTTTTTCGTATAAAATTTACGTGTTCAAAAAAGCGATAAAAGTATACTCGGTTACATTTTCATGTATTTACGAGCACGAGAAATAATGAAGACTAAGGTTGGTAACTTATTCTTATGTATTTATGAGCATGAGAAAGAACAAAGACTAAGCTCAGGATTGTTTTCATTTTTATACAAGCTTTAAAACAAAACAAAACTATGCTTTGGATAGATTTTAGTTTTACACAAGCTTAAAAGCTAAATAAAACTATGTTTGAACCTGGTTTCATTTTTACACAATCTTGAAGCAGAGAAAACTATGCTTGGACCTCGTTTCATTTTTACACAAGCTCGAACCAGAGGAAACTATGCTTGACTTAGGTGGTTTCATTTTTATACAAGCTTGAACCATAGAAAACTATGCTTGAACTTCCCAACGCATTATTGAGGGATGGTTGGTACTTAGCCCTCAGCTTAAGAAGCTAGCAGATCTACTTCAACATGAAGTCCATAGGCTAGAAGAAAATGCCCCCCAAGCTCTGTTTCATCCAACTGCAAAGGAGAATGAAATGAAGCTTCAAATACTAGACGATGGACTTGACTGAAACAAAGAGGGGGACCAATCTGTTTCATTTTTTATCGAGTTTAACATAGGAACGAGAACTATGCTCTTAACCTCTGTTTCATTTTTTAACGAGGTTGCCACAGAGATGCAAAAACTATCCTTGTTACTAGTTTCATTTTTTAACAAGCTTGAAATCAGAAATTCATGCTCAAGGCTGGTTTCATTTTTTAATGAGCTTGAAATCAAAAAAGCATGCTCAAAGCTGGTTTCATTTTTTAACGAGCTTGAAATCAGAAAAAACATGTTCATGCTGGTTCCTTGATCACAACTTCCAAGAGGATAGTTCTCTAGAAGGACACCATGTCAAGGGACAAAACTCGGTCATGGCCTCCAAGATATTTTCATTTGATGGAAGAAACACTCTTTGGAAGGAACACATGTCGAGGGTCGTGATAGGGGTAAGGAGGTCAGGCTCCAATAGCCCTACCGAAGAGATCACCATGTCAACTACCGGATCTAAGTCATAAGAGACTGAGATTACAGTAAGAGGCTCATTTTCATCAACAATTGAAGGCATGGGAGACAACACCACACAATTAACTTGTGGTGGGGGCGATACCGTCTGCATATAATAACCATTTAGGGAGGTCATCTAGTCAGGACCAATGAATGAAAGTTGATCAATAGTCACAATTATTCCATCGTGAGGGAAATATATCACACGAAAAAGAGTGGAGACAATAGCTTTCATGGCATAGACATAATCCCGCCCAAGGAGTAAAGAAAAATCCAAGGGGACTTGGACTACCATAATGTTAATAAAGACAATTTTCCTGCCCAAAGTTACAGGAAACTGAGGAAGGGTCCCTAAAGGTTGACTGGCTCTTCTGTTAAAAGATAACAAATTCTACGTAACCGACGCAAGCTAAGGACAACCTAAAGCTTGCCAAGCAATAGAGGACAAAATACTAACAGATGCACCTTCATCTATCAACGTCTGAGGAACGTCCCAACCACAAACCCGTATTGTAATCTGGAAAGGAATGTGAGAGGGAAGACGAGGTCCAGTTAGCACACCCCAATTAAAAAAGATGGCCTCGTTACTTGGACGAGGTTCGACGGGAGAAGGAGGAATGCCCCCCATCATGGTATATTCTGTATCAATGAGAAAAAACATGGGCAATGTCAGGTTTACTCTCGAGTAGGAGAGTAGGATCGACCGATGATGAGATTATATAGACCACTTGGGTTTCATTCTCCAAGGGGAGAATGGGGTCGACGGGTGGAAATTGATCGATCGCTTGGTTTTCACTCTCTTGTGGGAGAGTGGTATTAACCGAGGATGGGATCGGATCAACCACTTTGTCAATTGGTTCAATTAAGGACGTGACCAGATTGACTACATGATCAACCAGACTGACCGATGAAGGGGCCAGATCGATCATTCCATCAACTACGGGTGGGTCAAGAGTAAGCTTGCGATAAGCAATTGCAAGTTGGGGCTGTGAAACAATCATATCTTTCAATAGTTTCGAGGCTTCATCCATACGAGGGAAAATGTGAGTTAGATGACTCCCTTTGCATAACATACACATGAACTTGACTCTACTTTTCTTCTTCCCAACGGTATCTTGACTAGTTGATGGGAGGTCATCAACATGTTGTTCAAAGGTTGACGACATGGGTTGGCGAGGTTGTGTATACCATGCTTCTATAACCTTGGATAGACTAGGGAAATCCTTAAGAAGATGGATACCCTTACAAATCCTGCAAGGGTACTTGGGTTTACGGGTTGTTTGGGTGATCTTGGCATCATCAACACTCCCAGCACGATTAAAAACAACTGGTTTCTTTCCAACATGTCCGACAGTGGTTGGAAGTTTGGACCCTTGTTTATTTTTGTTATTCTTATTCTTCCATTTCTTCTTCTTCTTATCCACCGAGTTACTAGCTTTAGATCTTTCACTCGGTGAAGCCGATGAAATGGAAGAAGACCTTGCAAGTGAAGAAGGCGAAGAAGATATTACTGGTGACGAAGGTGAAGGATCAACATGAGGTTTATGTTCTTGGGGGGAAGTGATTACAAATGAAGCACTAACTGCATTCGAGACTACCTTAGTGGAAAATAACCACACTGACACTCCAATCGTGAGGCCTGGAAGGATCAAAGTAGCGATGTGAGGAGGACCAATATTTCCATAAGAAGGAAAAACAAAAGGTTCCCCTGGAACAGAGGTTCCTTCATTGGTCATTCCGGGAACTGATGCCATTCAAAACAAAAATCCAACCTAGAGTCCACTAGGGAAAACAAACAACACAAGCTAAAAATCTAGTAAACAATCAAGCAAACAAAACTTTCTCACAGTGAGCACACTAGTTGGTGATGAAATCCAATGTCATGAGGAAAAAGTAAGAAAGGGCTGAGATAGAGCAGGTGGAAAAGTTACGTTGAGGACTTTCTTAATAGACTTATGCCTTGGTGCAAGCTCCCACACATAAACATTGGTATACCCTCCAAGGAGCCTGAGTGAGTTTGGCCAACGTCGATTCCAGATACCGTGAAGACTTGCCCCTCCATAGTCACCTCGTGTAAAGAACCTAAAGAGAAAGGACACTAAGGTTACCAACTACAACAAATATGCCTGGGGAAACAATCAACAGTCCGATCCACACACAACGACAGGGTATCTAGCCCAAAATCAACTTGAGAGGCTTCCACTCATCATTGTGAGTATACCTTGAAGCGACCCCCATAATACGCGCAATCTCTACACCGAGACCAACAAAGCAGGGTGAGTAACTCCTCCAGTCTCAATGCGACCTCGTGAGTGACCCTTGTGTTAGAAGGGATTTCCAGGACAAAATGTAGCAATTGGATTTCACCACTTCCTAACGCAAGATTCTATGTTTGTTTGCAGCTTTGGAAAGTTATCTTTCACACCTATTCCAAATCCCTACAATTAATCTAATGTAGGTTTGCTACCAGAAAATATAAAAAAGTATAATCAATTTTTATAAGCACTTTATTTTAAGGTTGTTGTTACTCAAAAGGAAGATGGCGTGGACAATATGGTGTTGTGACCGACTCGAAAGTTTATGCAAAGAGATGAAGATGCAATCTTTTCATTTCAATGAAAGCTATGCTACGAGAAGGAGAAAACATTTATCATTCCCAAATGTACAAGGTCTCGAAATTTTACTAAACTCATCAATATCAAGAGTTTCAAGAAATCAAACAAATAGACTATACACCAATACATGATTCACTCCCCCCCTCGACCATGAGGAGGAAATTTTTTCGAATTCAAGACCAAAAAATGCCAAAAATCATGCAATTTCGCTACTTCAAATGCAAAGATGCCCCCAATCTAATGTAAAGCAAGAAATTAAATCTTTTTTGTTTCAAGGATACACTAAAAGCAATAGCAAATCGATGTGAAACAAAGCAACCCAAACAAATTTTCTCTTTTAACACGAACYATTCMATAAAAGAAAAAAAGTAGTTCTTTCACTAAACAATTTTAAAGAAAAAACAATGCTTTGTAATTGAAAGACACTCAAAGCAAGAGACCAAATATTTCAAAAGAAAAMAAAKAAAAKATGGCTAAAAGTGGTTTCAAAGCTGTCAAGCAGGYTGTAAAYAGTCAAATAYAGGCTCCAAAATTTCATCCYAGCTGATCAAAGAAAAACTGGGCATCAAAAGATAACAAGACCCAATCCAAAAAAATTCACAGACGCCGCCACAACCTAGTAGTAGGTTACAGTGCAGAAATGAATAGTTTCCRCAGGCCARATATGGGCAGGGTGCAGAAAGTACGCAATGGTCTAAACAGTAAGGGTGCGACGACCAAAGGTTTCCGTAGGCTGCATTAGAATACAGTGCGGAAATGCCTGTAAACCAAATAAAATTGGAAGACAGACACATAGTCTAAATAAACTTTTAGGTCCAGAGAGTCTGGATGAATCCTCCACAGACTTAGAGAACAAAACCTAGGAAATCAAAGAAAGAAAGCAATGCAAACTAGGAAAACAATCCGCTCCCCAGTGGAGTTGCCAATTTTTTTATCGGGTTAGTTGTTAAGTGAGGACACAAATCAATCTCCCTAGCTTCTCTATGAAACTAGAACAAAACAAGACAATACACTACTCTTTCCTTAGATTTCAATTATGAAATGAGAAATAGATCTAGAACATACCTTTTAAATATTGAAGATCCGACTTCACCAATGTAATCCAAGCTTCTTCACGAGGTTTATGAGAAATATATGTAAATAAGCACAAGCCAACGAAGACAAGAATAATAGAGTCTATTTGATATGTAACAATGCATGTGATCAAAGAATCATACAATATGAACAAATAACATTCATATAGGAAAGAAAAGTATATCTGTATTAAAGAATGTGGAAGAAAGATACAACCAGATGCCTTGATGTCGTCAGGTTCCTTCCAACAGTTCCTTGCTTCCCACACACTTCTAATCCACGGATTCTGAGACTGTAGATCTGATAGCTGCTCACAATCTATCTTGACAAAACAAAGCTCAAAGCCACTCTAACCAAGCTAACAATCTCAAGCCAAAACAACTAACTTTCTCCATGAGATCTCCTCTCCTTTTATAAGCTGAAGAGGATAAGGTGAGGAGGTTAGGATGATCCCACTAAATCATGAAAGTGAGTAAGATATAAAACATTCAGAGACCACCTCACCATAGAAGCTTCTCCTTCTAGAAGCATTAAGAAAATGCTTGTTTTTCCCATGTACGAAGGCCGCCACACCCTAGCTATAGAGAAACCTACAGAAACCCCACAGCCTAGATATGGTGAAGCCTATGAAAATCAGGCATTTCTGCACCCTATGTATAGAGCAACCTGCGGAAATCCTCCTTAATGGGGTTTTTACAAAGGAAAATACAACTTATTCTCTCAAGGAAATTTCTTCTCCCTTCTTTCTTCAGAAATTTAGGCCACTGACCCCTCTGAAGGCAACATATAGGTTTACATCATTAACAGTCATAGGGATGATGAAAATAATGTGTAACAGGTGCCCCTATAGGTCAAGGTCTAATATGGAAAATATCTTAAGAAAGAGTCTTATGAGATGGCAATTGGTTGCCAAGATAGTGTACCTTCAAAACAATGTTATCCTTGCCTGAAACAAGACAATATATGATTATTAAAGCCTCAAAACCAATGGGGATTCAAAAATAAACCTTGCTATTCCAAATTGTAGAAGTATGGAAATACATATATCATAAATAAAGGAGTATAAGAGTTGCAAATTATACCATCAAAATCAAGTGTAAGATGTTGGAAATAAAGCTAGCAATAAGTAGACAATTTTCCAATAATTAAACCAAGACTTTGATGGGAAAAGAGGGTTGTTATTAAGTGTTATCAAAAATATTTTGTAATAGCCTTATGACTGTAGCAAATTTTTTCTACAACAACTAATTCTAGCCACTAAAATCAACAAGTAAACCACCCAAACAATAGCTTATAATCAATAGAAAAATTACCAAGGCTTACAAGTAAATTTCAGCAGTAGAATAGTGAGTAAAGAGCTATAAAAGAGTGAGTTTGTTGTAGCCCTATTGGCTGTAGCTAAATATTTGTTACAATATCTAGATCACTTGGAAAAAAAATATGCCCCTAGGGCACAAGATAGCCTTAAGCAAGTAGAATTAAATTCCAAACTTGAACAATTACATCTCCTTGAAATCGCATTTACCAACGCATAATATTGAATCTCTAATGCAAATAAGATTAGTGCATTATCTATTGGGTTATGGAGTCTCTTGTTGTATAGCTAGGTTTTTTTACTCCTCTAGGGGTGTAATCCCTTTTACTCCCTAGAGTAAACAATCCTTAGCTAGGTAAATCTACAAGGGTGTAAGCCTTTTTACTCCTTGTAGCAACCTTTTAAAAATAGATTTTTCAATGACAATAAAATAGAGGTCCTTAATGGAGGGTGTATGCCCTTATACTCCTCCAAGGGTTTGAAAAAATAACCTTGAAATCAAGAAAAAACACATACAATTGAAAACATTCCTTACCAAATTGAATATATAGCATGGGAAACCCTTACTTATCAAGATATTCCACCACAATTTACCAAGAGAAAGCATACAAGAGAAGTTGTTAGCCTTATTCCACCAATAGACTGTTGGATCACTGAGAGGGGTGGTGAATCAATAATAGAGCAATTTAATCCTTTTTAACTGTAAAATGAAAGTGTTATATTAATGTAGCATTATCATCCAATAGTTGCATAGTAAATAAACAATGAACAAATGAGAAATCACACACATACAAAGTACACTAGTGTTTTTACGTGGAAACCCAAAGCGGGAAAAATTCACAGAATGTTTTTTCTTATGTCTTTAAGAATTACATTCATTGGAAGCACCGACTTCCTTTGTTTTCTAGCTGCAACTGGAAGGAGGCTCCAACCCCCTATTTTCAGGCTACTTCCTGAGGCAAGCTCCAACTCCCCAATTCTCTGTCTAGAACCAGAAGGAGGCTACAGCCCCCTATGTTCTACTTCTACATCTGGAAGGTGGCTACAACCACTTGTATTTGCCCCGTCCAAAAAACTTGAAATATAAGTAGAATGATGGAACCACTGTCACACTATCACTGTGAGATATATTGTTGTAAACCTGTACCAATCAACCTGCACAAAAAACAAGTGCATCAACCATGCACCAACCTCTACCTCAACCTATACAATCAAAAAGTGCATCAACCATGCACCGAATATGTACCAATCATGCATCAAATACACATAAAATATGACTCATCAAGATGTACCAACATCATCAACTATACACCTCATGTATGTGCCAACTCATCAACTACTTGTCTCAACCATGTACCCAACATGTACCTCAACCAAAACCCCTCATCAATTTCATCATCCAAATCTGATTTGTAACTCTGTAATAGACCTGGTGTATATGATCACATACTTGCAAACCTTCCTTAACTTTAACAATAAGAGATTAACATTTTCATCAAACTTTACTTTAGTCTCACATGACTAATTTTGGATTAGTCAACAACCCTAACTTGAAATAATCATAACTATGTACCTGTAATGAATCAAGATCTGAAAATATCCCACAATGTTCTTTAGTTCTTTTATGCAATTCCTCCAGGTTTCACTACTTGGAATCTCTCAGAAAAAGAGTTTTACACATTATTTTCATTATCCCTATGACCATTAATGATGTAAACCTATTTGTTGCCTTCAGAGGGGTTAGTGGCCTGAATTCCTGAAGAAAGAAGGTAGAAGAATTTTCCCTGAGAGAAGAAGTTGTATTTTCCTTTGTAAAAACCCTATTAAGGAGGATTTCTGCAGGCTGATCTATACACAGAGTGCATAACTGTCTGATTTCCATAGGCTTCACCATAGCTAGGTTGCGGATTTTCCGTAGGTTTCTCTATAGCTAGGGTGCATCAGCCTTCATACATGGGAAACACGAGCATTTTCTCGATGCTTCTAGAAGGAGAAGCTTCAATAGTGAGGTGGCCTCCAAATGTTTTGGATCTTACTCACTTTCATGATTTAGTGGGATCATCCTAACCTCCTCACCTTATCCTCTTCAGCTTATAAAATGAGAGGAGCTCTCATGGAGAAAGTTAGTTGTTTTGGCTTGAGATTGTTAGCTTGGTTAGAGTGACTTTGAGCTTTGCTTTGTCAAGATAGATTGTGAGCAACTATTAGATCTACAATCTTAGAATTTGTGGATTAGAAGTGTGTGGGAAGCAAGGAACTATTGGAAAGAACTTGACGACATCAAGGCATTTGGTTGTATCTTTCTTCCAAATTCTTTAATATAGATATGCTTTTCTTTCCTATATGAATGTTATTTGTTCATATTGTATGATTCCTTGATCACGTACATAGTTTCATATCAAATAGAATCTGTTGTTCTTGTCTTCATTGGCTTGTGCTTATTTACATATATTTCTGATAAACCTTGTGACGAAGCTTGGATTGCATTGGTGAAGTCGGATCTTCGATATTTAAAAGGTATGTTCTAGATCCATTTCTCATTTGATAATTGAAATCTAAGGAAAGAGTAGTGTACTGTATTGTTTTGTTCTAGTTTTGTAGTGAAGCTGGGGGGATTGATTTATGTCCGCACTTAACAATTAGCCCGATAAAAAAATTGGTGTTGTCTCCCATGCCTTCAAGTGCTGATGAAGATGAGACTCTTACTGTAAGCTTAGTCTCTTATGACTTAGATCTGGTAGTTGACATGGTGATCTCTTCGGTAAGGTTATTGGAGCCTGACCTCCTTACCCTTATCGCGACCCTCGACATGTGTTCCTTCCATCAAATGAAGATCTCTTGGAGGCCATGACCGAGTTTTGTCCCTTGACATGGTGTCCTTCTAGAGAACTATCCTTTTGGAAGCCGTGATCAAGGAACCAACATGAGCATGTTTTTTTTCTGATTTCAGGGTCATTAAAAAATGAAACCAACTTTGAGCTTTGATTTCAAGCTCGTTAAAAAATGAAACCAGCCTTGAGCATGGTTTTCTGATTTCAAGATCGTTAAAAAATGAAACCAGTTACGAGGATAGTTTTTGTGTCTCTGTGGAAACCTTGTTAAAAAATGAAACATAGGTTAAGAGCATAGTTCCCATTCCTGTGTCAAGCTCGTTAAAAAATGAAACGGATTGTTCCCCCTCTCTATTTGAGTCAAGTCCTTCGTCTAGTATTTGAAGCTTCATTTCATTCTCCTTTGCAGTTGGATGAAACAAAGCTTGGGGGGAATTTGCTTCTAGCCTCTGGACTTCATGCTAAAGTAGAGCTGCTAGCTTCTTAAGCTGGGGGCTAAGTACCAACCATCCCTAAATAATGTGTTGGGAACTTCAACCATAGTTTTCTATGGTTCAATCTTGTGTAAAAATGTAACCACCTACCTCAAGCATAGTTTCCTTTGGTTTGAGCTTGTGTAAAAATGAAACTAGGTCCAAGCATAGTTTGCTCTGGTTCAATCTTGTGTAAAAATGAAACCAGGTTTAAGCATAGTTTTGTTTACTTTTTAAGCTTGTGCAAAAATAAAATCTATCTGAAGCATAGTTTTGTTTTGTTTTAAAGCTGGCGTAAAAATGAAAACAATCCCAAGCTTAGTCTTTGTTCTTTCTCATGCTCGTAAATACATAAGAATAAGTTACCGAGCTTAGTCTTCGTTCTTTCTCATGCTCGTAAATATGTGAGAATGTAACCGAGTATACTTTTATCAGTTTTTCGGACTCGTAAAGGTTATATGAAAAAGGAACCCCCTAGAGTTTCCTTTAAGCTCTTTTCAGACTCTTTAAACATGAAAAGATTACCGAGCGATCTTGTTATTTTCACGCTTGTTAAAGTATTAGAAAGAGCGCATGTTGAGCGATAGTTTATCTCTTTTTCGGTTTCATCAGAATACTTTACAAAAAAAGACATTTTGGAGTTTCCTTTAAGTGTTTTTCAGACTCTCTAAACATGAAAAACTCCCGAGTTTTCTTTCCTTGGACTCATTAAACAAACATCGAAATACCCATATGGGACCAAACAACTCCTTCTTAGGGTTCGCTAAACATACTCCAAGGGACTCGTCCGAAGGATGAGCTTACATTTTCAAGCATATGTTATCCTCCTCAAGCTTGTGTAAAAATAAAGAGGTACTCGCCATCAATGGTGGGGGGGGAATTTGGAAAGAAATGTATCTAAACCTATATTCTATGGAAGAGTCGCTTTTGAACATGACATCCTTTCATTCTCTTTGTGTCTAGGTTGGAAAATCCACTTGTCTCTTGATCATACTCCTTTATAAGATTACAAATTAGTCTGTGATCCCTGTTGTTGAGTCAGTTTTTCCGAGACATTTGTCGCGTCATCAATATGTTCAAAGAGAAGTTCAACCTAGAAAGACTTCTATTGCGTCGGCCATTTTTGCAGTCCTTAAGCCTTCTATTGCGTTGGCCATCCCTGAGTCAGTCTTGAGTCTCTGGTTACTCTGATCTACTTCAAATCTTGTTACCCGTTTCATGTCATTGATGGGGGATACATTAAGGCCCTCTTGTGACGTGTCTTTCCCTATCGACTTCAGCTCATTATCCAGGAATTAGAATTAGAAACTAATTAGTACCTTGGAACTTGCATGCCTCAATGACATGTTTCCTCGCTTTTGACAGTGGGTTTTCATTATCGACCTCTGATTGAGAGATTCCACCAAGTGTTCGACTTCAACTCATTAATTCACATTCCTTGGATTGTACTAGTGTACCTTGGGAGTCATTGACATTAATGGTGATTTCCCTCACACTTGTTAACGATATTCATTAATGACTGGTAATCAAGTGGTTTCTACTATGTTCGACTTCAACACCTTTAATCACATGGCTAGATTCGTACTATAGAGTGGTGGAGATGAAGACCCCGAATCTTTTCTCACAGATTCAGATTGCATTGGAGTATATTTAGTTTGTATTGTTGCATAGATCCACATTGTATGTTTCGTGGCTATGTTCGAATTTGATTCTTTAACACATAGATCCACATTGTATTTTTGGTGGCTATGTTCAGATTTGAGTCATAATGGCATGGATCCATAGTGTATGTTTGGTGGCCATGACTAGTATTACTTGACATGGATCTTCACATGTCGACATTTATGCTTTTTTTCATTTGTATTCTGAGTATGGGAATGCCTACCTCAGTGATGATATATTATTGTACTGTATTTCCTTGTTTGTTGGCAGGTTTCCGACCGACTGTTCCTTGTTGAGAATCACTTTCCATCTTCCATCGCAATCCCCCTAAGGTTGTTGAGAATCCTCCCTTGTGTTGGATTCACCCTTCACAAAAATGGGGGGGACATCCATTGAGGTGACAATGATAGTTCTTCCTAGTTGTGTCTCACATTTGTCACTTCGGTTCGAATGTACCCAAACCTACAAATTGTGCGATAACATTTTTGGCGACATTGTCGTGGATGATTTTGAATCATTTCTGACCCATAATGACACTTGGCAAGTCATCCCAAAGCCTTTCCCCTAGATTTCCTGGAAAATCCATCAAGGAAAGTTCCCATTCCCTTTCTTATAAGATTTTTACTAAGTTCATCTGGCATATCCACAACCTAAGAACCCACCTTCCCTTAAGTCACTTCCCTAAAGGATATTCTAGCCTTCCGAGGTTCACTGAAGAATGTCTCCTCATAATTATTCCATAGTTAAGAACTTGTTCCAAGGTAACCTTCCCCTTGTCCCAATGGCTCGCTCTTAGGCTAGAAGCCTTTACAAGCCATTGAATATGGCCACCATCTCGGGCTTTCCCAATACCATGCCCAAGGAATCTCACAAATGGTTTCCAAAGTTCACAGGGAACAATGTTGTTACACCTGAAGAGTAGCTTGACTCTATTGGTGTGGCCATGGAAGATAACATTATAGAGCATGACGACATTGCAATGAATCTATTATCTATGTCTCTTGATGAATATGCTAATAAATGGATTAAGGGCTTGCCCAACAACCACTTAGAATCCTATGAGTCTTTCACTAAGTTATTCAAAGATAGATGGACAATAAAGAAGGACAACGGAATGCTATTGACACAATTCAACCAAATGAAGAAGAAGGAGAATGAAATAGTGAAGGACTTCAATTTTATATTTGACAACTTGCTCAATCAAATCCTGAATGAATTGCGCCCACCATAAGTGGTTGTTCCCCTCATTTATCTAAATTATTTTGAAGGACATTTTGGTTTCATTCTAAAGGAAAAGATGTTTGACAATTTGATAAAGGACAAAGAGTACAATGCGTAGATTGAAGACCATCTTATCAGTTTGAAGATTGAGCCTTTTCAATTTCCCCATGTGAGGGCAGAACGTAAGACAAAAACTTCAACCAACAATGTATAGGATCCAGTCACACTCTTGGCTCAGAAGTTTGACCAAATGAATGCTCAATTTGTGAACAGGTTGACAACCTTGGAGAGGCATCATTCTACTACAAGACCTCGGTTTATCAGAAAACAGAGGGAAAATGCAGGTTGGAAAACAAAACCACAACGAGAGGAAAAGGCACCTAACACTTTGAATCCTATTGGGATGGTTAGTAGAGAGGGATCAACATGGTGTTTGCCTTGCCAACAACCTCATTCAGAAGATGATTGTCCAAAATAGAGGGAAAAAGATTCAGACACCATGGACATATTGAAATTCATTAATAAAACTTTTTCCCTCCAAGATGATGACGAGTACATCGATATTACGGAGGAAAAACTTAGAAAATTTAGGAAATAGACAGCTAGACAAGGTCAGTTGTAGGTACTAAACCAAATGGATGAAGGCTTGAAGGACACATGGAGGAAAAATGAAATCTTGACATACTTGAGAAGGAACAAAGTACCAATTCCACCACCTCAAGCAACAAAGAAGGAAGTTCCCCTATCTCCTAAATCAACAAAGGAGGTGCCTCCACCTCCTCTGCTTCTAGTTCATGATCTACTTCCACAGCCTGTGCCGACGAATAAGGACATCCATTTGAATATTGATGTACCAACTAGGATTGGAAATATGAATATTCTAGTGCCTATAATGGAGATGTCCTTCCATAAGAAAAGAATTTTTAAATACATTAAATGTGCAAGATGAAGCAGGGGATCCTCCAGTTATCCTAGATACTATGTACCATGGAGGGAAAGGTGAGGAAAATCCTCCTTTCTATATTTCCTTGGGTATAAATGGTTTCCGTTTGAACAATTGCATGTTGGATTCCAGAGCTACGACAAACATAATGTCTCTGAAAGTCACGAAACAACTTGGTTTGAAGACAACCCACCCTTATGGAAACATGTGCGGTATTGATTCAAAGAAGATGAAAGTACATGGTCTTATAGAAGATGTAGTGGTATATCTGGAGGCTTTCCCCCACATCAACCTCATCATGAATATAATTGTGATTGATGTACCAAACACTTGGGGCATTCTATTATCTAGGATTTATTCCACTACCCTTGGGGGTTTCCTCAATATGGACCTTACTCATGCACACATCCCTATGGGAGATGGGACATTTGAGATCTTATACAATCAACAAGTTGCAAAGAATCATGTGGTTGATCCAAATAATCCTGATTATTGCAGTGATTGTGAGTATGATGTGGCACCTAATATCATTGAGTATGATCCTTGGGACTTTCCTTTTGCACAAGAAGATCGTGTTGATACACTACTTCCAAAGACAGATAAATATAAGGAGAATCTTGTGGAATATCATGGAAAGGATCCATGATCCATCAACATACTTAAGAAGGATGAAGATAAAAAGGATAAAGAGCTAGAAAAGGATATCAAATACATGGTCAAGGAAAATCCACCTGTAGATACTTACATTAAAGACATACCTTATGTTGAGTTTGATGAAGGAAGCCTTGCGCTCATGTGCGATATGATAAAGGGAAAGTCAAAGTATGACAAGAAGAGTGAAATTCTATGGCTTGGCCCTTACATCATCAAGAAGAAGTCCGAAAGGGGACTTATTATTTATCTACCATGGATGGGAGGAAGATGTAATTACTAGTTGATGGGTCTATCCTCTGACCCTACATCAACGAAACCTGACTTCTTTGGGCCATGAGCCCCAGGTAAGTAGGCAGGGCATTTTCTTTCTTACATTTTCATTTGCATGCTCATAGCAGTTTAGGTGCATTTATTTAGATTTGCATGATCATATCTTATCTACATATTGTTTTTTTTGCATTGTTGCATAGTTGATGTGATACATTTGCTTGACTCATATTACATGATAGTTAGAAGTTTTTGAAAAATGAAAAAGTTTCTTTTCAAAGAATAGTTGAAATTTTGATTATATGAATAAAGGGGTGAGTGCGCCACCCTTCGATATCCCAACGTGTTTTGTTTGAGTGTGTGTAGGAACAGGTCTTACCAGGAGATGTTGAGGTTCTCATGTACTCTACGACTAGCACATGTCCCTAAGTAAAATCCATATGTTACCCCCCCATGCCTAGGGGTAACTAATGAGATGATGTCTCAAGGCCCACAAGTTCTAGACATGGAGTACCAAGAGACATGTGAATAATGGACCTTGCATTGTGTGGATAGAGCCCTCCTCTCAACCACACACCATCATTCGTCTTCAGCGGTATCCACATAATCGACTTGGCTCCTAGAGGACAACATGTCTAGCTTCATGAAGTAACAAGTTCGATCTCATGGAAAGTGTCATGTTAATGATTGAAGCATTTAATCATGTTGCAAAGGGTCCTATTTTGATTGTGAAATGTTTTCTTGGAATTTATTACTTTTTCCTTATTTCACCTTGGTGGTTGACATGGTTTCCTAGTAAGCGGGTGACCCTTGGGAAGAGGGTTTCTACTAGGGTTCTCCTTGAAGGTTCATCGTACCATTCCTGCACATAATTTCCACTTTTCACACTTCTTCCCTTTCGTCTCCTCATCCTTTGGGTTTTTTGGCTTATTGACCCCAAGAAGGGATTGTCCCTCTTTTCATGGGAAGAAGGGGATAAATTGCTAGAGGTGTTGTAGCTAGAAAAAGATAAAATCCATAAATTATCCTCTAGATGCTCACGCTAAGGTCTTGAGAGCAATGAAACACTTCTGCATAAAAATTGAAGGACCTTTAAAAAATGAAAACACATAATCAATAAATTTCCCGCTTGTTGAGGGAATGCATTTGCGATGTCTTTTACTTTCCTTGCACATGACACTCAATGTGTTCTTACCTCCAAGTGGCATTGTAGTGATTTTTACTTTCTATTTCACGTAGCACTCAATGTTTTGGACCTTAATAAATTAATGGCAAATAAAGGGCTTGGAAAAAGGTTGCATTAAAAATGAGGATACATCACACCTTATACAAGGGCACCCATAAATGAGTCAATATGATCCCTTGATATGTTAAGAGCCCCATGCCCCAAAATTCATACCCCCATCCACCTCATATTCAATACATGACTTAGAGAGGGTCTTCTTGGGAAACAATATTTAACTTGGGGACCGATCTACCCAATAGGGCACCATGACAACCCTCCCATACCTAAATTTGGAAAGTTTTATAAGGTCTTTGAGCATTTGTTTAGTTTGAAAATAGGGGATTTGATGTAGATGTTTGGGTGGTTCTTTTATTAAATATGGCTTACTTGGCATGATACTTGTGACTTGTGGATCCTTGGAGGGAATACTTATTTGTCTTTGTAGGACCTTTCCAGGTGTAAGCTATTCCATGGAGGAACCGTGTCATTTTGACCTTCATGGAGGGTTTAAAGCCCCATGGATGTATGCCACACCCCACAGGATGTGTATAGGACCTTGATTACATTGTACATGTTATCACACAAATTGTAGGTTGGGAAAATCCCAACCCAAACCATAAGAGTGTGACAACTATCAGAGTACCTACCCACTGTCACCTTCGATAGACACTCCCCTCACTTTAGCGATGGAAATTCACCACAATGGGGGGAATATCAGTGACCCTAGGGGAATTGAGATGAAAAGTAAGATGATGAAGGATATATCCCCTAAAGATAAATTTTGGAGACGAAGGACGGCTTGAGAAGGAGTCTTGTGGAGGGAGGATGGTTTCCAAATGTATGAGTACCTGCAAAACAATGTTATCCCTACTCGAAAAAAGATAAATGATGAACAAACAAGCCTTTAAACCAATGTGGATTCAACAAGAAACCTTTCTTACCCAAATTTTAGCAGTATACAATTCTATATATCAGCAAGAAACAATTACCAATAACTCCAAATTAAACCACTAAAATCAAGTATGAGATGATGGAAACTAAGCTAGCAATAACTAGTCAAACTTCCACTGAAAAGAGAAAGAATTTAGATGGTATTTTGGGATGTTTATTAAGTGTTATCAACAATGTATTATAACATCCAAGTGGTTGTAGAAAAAAAATTCTACAACCATAAATTCTAGCCACTAAAATAAGCTAACAATCCACCGAAAAGATAGCCAATATCAAGTAGTTTAATAATGGAAGCTTGTAAACAAATGTGAGCGGTAGAAAGATGATCAATAGATAAAATAAGGATGATTTTGCTGCAGCTCTAATGGCTGTAGATTTAATTTATAACAAAAAAAAAAATTACTAGGCTAAGCTAGATGCCCTTGGGGCACAAAGGTGCCTTAAGCATGCAAGATTGATTCCAACTTGAACAATTGCAAAATCTCTATTTTTCATGTATTCCAATGAAAATTAGACTAGTGCCTTTATAAATTGGATTATGGGGTCTCTTGTTGCAAAATCTACTTGTGTTACCTCCCTTGGGGTATAAGCCTTTTTACTCCCTAGGGTAAACAAAACTAACAAGGTAAATCTAGGAGGGTGTAATCCTTTTTACTCCTCCTAGCAACCTTTTTAAGTAGCTTCTCCAAGACAAATAATGGAACTTAGTGGAGGGTGTATGCCTTTATACTCCTCCAAGGGTTTATGCAAGAATAACCATGAAACAAGAAGAAAAACCAACAATGTGCATAAATTTCCTTACCAATTTCAAGAGATAGCAAGATTAAACCCTTCTTTACCAAGAATTTTCCACCACAAAGCAAGAGAAAGAATTCAAGAGAGATAGCGCACCACTTATTCCACAAGAGACAAGCAAATAGAATCCAAAATAGCATGAGAGAGAGAGAGAGAGAGAGAGAGAGAGAGAGAGAGAGAGAGAGAGAGAGTTTCCCAAGTAGGGAGAAAATTTCAGCCCAACACTTGTAATTCTCAAGTGTGTTATGTCTTAAAATGAAATGACAAGGTCTTATTTATACAAGACCTTTTAAACCAAACTTGTCCACATATCTTAGGGTAAAACATAAATTAGGGAGGCTGACCTCCTAATTTTCCGCTTTACAAATTACAAATTGAATTTACAAAATAAGCAAGCCCTAAAAGATGATGCCATGTGTTATCACTATTAATTTTTTTTTGCGTGAAATCAATATTTCAAGACTTAGCGAGGTGCTAAATTGGTTTGGAAGATTGATAAATCAAGGAAGGGGTTAAATATGGCAGGAAGAGGTTAAATCCGATGGGGGAGATAAGGTGATGGGACCCGATACGTCGCAGATCACGAGCTCTCCAAATCGACGATCGAGAATCATTTCGGGGGGAGAAGCTGCACGGAGCATAATTTCAGAAAGTAGGTCAAAATCTAAACCATGGTTTTTGGCTGGGACCACGTGGTGCCACCAGGTGCATTTCAGGGTGAAAGGTGGGTTGCCCCAAACCACTTTCTCACGCCCCCAAAATTTGGAAAAGTATAAAAGGGGCATTTTGTTGGTTATTTTATTATTTTTTGAACACTGGACCGTTTGAAACTTGGCGCGACCACCCTCATTCCACTGAAGCTCAACAATACGCCAATTGTATGCCTTTTCCACTCATTTCTAGGTATTTTTCGTTGTAACCATGGATCCTATCATAACTTCAGTAACAAAACAAGAACCTGTGGTGAATGAAGAAGCCCTAATTGACCAAGATTCAAACATCTTTGATACTGAAATCACCATTTCGCTCATCTCTGTGTCCAGAAGAAACCTGTCCGATAATGTAGGAAGGCGTATACCATTCCTTGAAGCAACCCAGGTCTCCATAGTCCCGTATGTTGTCAAAATCACTTTCCCTTTTCCTGAATTTATAGGTTGGTGTGTCGAACAATATTCACATGAAGAAAAGGTCATCGTGAATAAACAAGGATCCGAGGTCATGTGTAGGGTAGAAAGCCTGTCAATTCAAAATTCCCTCAATATACCAGAGTCTTTCTTCGCAATGTCTGAACCTTTCAATGAAGAAAAGCTAATTAGGGTATAGAAAGAATGTCCATCAGAAGTCCAAGATTTGTTTTTACAGACAATTGTCAAACCAAAACATCTTTCAGAGAGTCTTCCTTTGCCAATGAATGTGTGTATAATGGTCATTGAAGTCCAATGGGTATGTTCCCTTTTGAGTCAAGTCTTATGTCTAGATAATGACAAACATATGGTCGAAGTCATGCTCGGTTTCCTATTGGTATTTTTCCAGTCAGAGTCTGGTCTATCAGTCTGCATTAGTTTTGATCAATTCATAGCTGATAATATCCATAAAAAACTAGTGAATTTTCTCTCTTGAAGGCATTTCAGATATTACACCTATTTGTTGAAGATTTTCCTAAAGAAAAATAACAAAGAATTTCCTGAAGCAACCTTTATATCAACTGAATGTAAGAGGATTACATTTCTCACCTTCATCTACAAAGTCATGTCTAGGGTTTACAACTTGATTTTCAACACCAGCCTACCTAGAGTTTTGGATGACATGAGGAGCTATCTACAACCAAATCCAGATAACAAAGTGGGGGATTGGGTACTATTCATGCACTCAACAGTGATATGGATTTATGGTTGTCATGAATCCCCCTATCTATTGCCTATTTTTCTGACCCCCAAAGTCTTTTCCCTTGAATTCATCAGGAAAAGAATTATATCTGAGACAGAGCATTTCCTCAAATTTCACAAAGCCTCCAACCTCAAATTCCCTTTTAGCATCTGGGGCATCTTATCAATCTAAAGAAGATTTGGCAAAATAATATGCAGAGAAAGGAAACATAAATCTAGGTGAGATGAGGGATTTAGTCCCTGAAGTGGAAAATATTTCTCAGCAAAAATCTTCTTTGTTGACAGTAAGGGATATTTAGAAGAGGACCTTTAACATTGTAGTTGCATATGAAGACAAAGTATCTAAGATCAAGATAAGGTATGACAACATCAATGCTCCAGACAAGGTTAAATTCCATAAAAATACCAGTGATATGTTGTATTCTGATTACCTGAGTTTAAGCTTAAAGAATTCAAAGCTTTCATCTTATGCAATGAAATTAGAAGGGAAGTTGAGGCAAGAAAAAACATCCAGTAGATCTTGGTAGACTCAGGTCAAGAGGTTGGAATCTGAAGGCCCTCAAGGGGTGAAATCCTCATTGGATGAAAAAGAAAAATTGATTCAAATCTTGAAGAAGAAATTGAAGATGTCTGCTATAGAGCAGCCACAAACAACAAAATTGGTTGCTCTAGAACATGAAAAGTAAACACTTCGTCAAGAGGCATTGGACTAAAATGCTAAGGCATTGCAGCTAGAACAAGAAAAGGTGAGGTGGTCACAAGATCAGACATAATTGATAAACAAGGATGTAGTCATACCCCCTGCTGCAGAAGCTGGGCCAAACACTAAAGGACTCGTCTAGGCTATGTCACAAGTTAGCCTGAAAGAGGGAGAAATCAAAGGGATAAAAGGGAGCATAGAGAAATTGAAGCAAGAAATGAAAGCAAAGGATGAAAGAATGGCTCAATTTCAAAAGGAGAATCAAGCCTTGTAGGAAATGATACATAAGTTGAAGATGATATTAAGAGGAAAAGGCTTGTTGCAGGGAGCCAAGCATATAATCTGGGACTCTATAGCTACTGAATCTGCCAAGTTTAGAGTGTATTTGAATTTCATCAATGATAAAGACAACATATCCATCACAGCCATAAGCAGATGCACTATTGTGAATGAGACTTTAGAAAAGAAGCCATCAAAATGGGTTCAAAATGCCATAAATCTACTCAACTCCATTCCTATTGCAGAACTTTAGACTATTGGATTTAAAGACATAACTACATTGATCATCTGGGCCAGGAGGGTTATTTCGAAACATAACTTGTTGAAATTAGTCCAAAACAAGGCAACACAGATGGAGCAAAGTGTGCAAGAGTGAAATGATCTATTTGAAGAATTGTTTATTAAAGGCCTCCCACCATTTTGGGATGGCAAAGGAAAATTATATGATCAGGAAGAATACAATGCTCGCCTCACTCAGTGCAGAATGCATCACTCCAAGTTTGAAACCCTGGAGGAAACTCTGAAAAGAGAAACCCTGGTTGAACATCTGATTACATATTTTGAGATTCCGAATCAGTTCAAAGCAGTGAAAATTGGACTACCAGTCATGACATATGCCTCATGCATTGACCTGGAGATCCTGATCAAATAAATGATTTATTATGATATCCCTTCTAACTTGCAATGGAGGGAGATAGTATGGTTGGGTAAGACAAAGTGTAGTTTTCCAGGGTCCAGTAAATGATGTCCAGGTGTCATTGAAGATGGCAGACCACGTAGAAGACCATAGCTAAACAAGTGGAAAATAAAGAAATTGAAGCGTCAGAGGAGTTAGAATCTGTATCACCAAACATTTTCTTTCTCATTATTGTACTCGATTTCAAACCAAAACTGTCATTTTGTAATTATTGTAATCAGTTTCAGAAACTGAAACGTTTCATTTTTATCATGGTAATCGGTTTCAAACCAAAGGAACTCAAATTGTATAAATATTATGAGTTCCAAATGTATTAGTGTTGGCAGAAGTGCAAGGGCACAATCTTAGCTATTTATAACTTAAATGTAATTTTCTGAAGCTAAATTGAATACACATGCAAAAGTCTTGAACTTTCCATGAAAAGTTTATAATGGTGGTGATCTGAGTTTTCTATCCTCTCTTTGTATGTATTTATTGTATTTCTAATTTCATTTTCACTATCTTCTGTTTAAATTGGATAGCCAAAGGCCCAAAATTCATCTTGTGATGCTCTCGGCTGAAGCAATTTAAACTGTGTTAAGTTCTTCCTAACTAATTCAAAATTCATTTATTTAATTCTCAGATGTAGTTATATGTTTTCTTTTCTTCCTACGCTCTACAAATTTACAAATTATAAATCATATTTATCGCCTCATTTAGTCTTTATCCTCCGTAGAGTTCTATTGACCAGTTAGTGTTTCCATTCATTTTCAGAAGTTTGACTCCATAGCCCTAAGTGTCCCTCCCCTTCCTTGCCAGCA
>ML781406.1:415920-427483 GCA_009831015.1 Picea engelmannii
AACAAATTTATAGAGTGTTAACACCATGCCCTCTAGGGGTGATGTTTTTGCATAATGAGCAATTTGTTGAGCTATTTAAGGGAGACGTTGGGCCTCCAAAGGCCACATCTTCATGTTGCAAGGGTATTCCTCCATCAAAACATGCCAAGTCATCATCAAGTCACCAACACCACCAAAAACCTAGCCTCCCAAGTGTGACTTCATGCCCCAAAAGAGAGAGATAAGACCTCCAAAGGAAAACTTCAGGGTTGGGAAGGCTAGCGAGTCACCTCCAAGGGAAATTCAAGTGTTTCCAAAGGAAACTTCCTTCATCCAAACTGTCCAATGAGAGGGGGGACATCATCCATCCTGTGGGATTCATGCCCCAAATGAAGGTCCAAGTGACCTTGTACCTCCACGATCAAGTTGTCACCTGTCAAACACCTAGAAAGACAAGCAAGTATGACCTCCAAGGGTCCAAAAGTCACAATATCATGCCCAATAATACATATATAATAAAAGAGCCACCCGAACATGTGCATCAAATCCCCCCTTTTCAAAATAAACATATGCTCAAAGACCTTATACAATTTTCCAAATTTATATATGGGAGGGGTGTCATAGTTGTTGGGTATGTGTTATATTCTTTGGATCTGTGTGTGTGGGCACGTCAAATTCGACAATTGCGTCTGAAGATCCCTACTTCCTTTTCTCTTTGTGTCATGTGCTCCAGGCGTGTTCCTATGGGGGTCCAAGCGGGGGCCAGGTTTGGCCACCCACATGCAACATTCGAGGCAATGCCCTGAAATTTGTTTTTTGAGCGTTTTTTGATATTTTAGTGGATTTTTCTATTTTTAGCGGTTTTCTAAATTAATCTCGGATTAAGGGATTAGGGTTTTGGTAGCTACAAAATACCTAAAACATTGTATATATTGTATGGTGAATGGTGAAATTAATATAATGAAGAGTTGAAAGGTGCAACACCAAGGAAGGCTGGTTTTTTCCCGGTTAAGGGTTTCCAGCGTAAATCTCTGTGTACTATGTGTATGAGCCATTGGTTAATTTATGTTATGCTTAAGAATCTGTATGCATTGATTTACTTCACAGGTTTAAAACTTGCAATAGTGCCCTATTGGGTAAACCAATCCCTCAAGTAAGGGAATTTTCCAAAGAGAAACCCCTCTAGGTCATGTAATGAATGTGAAGTGGATGGGGGTTAGACTTATAGGTATGGGGTTTCATGACATTCAAGGGTTTGTATTGTCTCATTTATGGGCGCCTTTGTTGAGGGATAGGCATATTTTTTCCAAACCCTTTTATTATCTAGCCATTTAGTTTGCATGTGTCACCAAGTTGAATTCAATAAGGGGCACTAAAAAGGAAATGCATAGCCCACACACGATCTACCTTGGTTAACATGTTTTTATGAATACCTTTCAAGTTGAAGTCAATAAGGGGAACTAAAAGGAAATGCATATCCCACAAACGCTCTACCCTGGAAGGTGATAATTGTTTAATTAATTATTATTACAGGTCCTTTACTTTTATTTTATGAGAAGTGTTTCATTGCTCTTGGGATCCCAAGGTGAGCATTTATTGCATGATTTTCTTGCTAGGGAACCTTTGAGCCTAATGGGCCCTTCTTCCCATGAAATGAGGTACATTCCCTTCTTGGGTCAATAAGATTGAAAACCTAAAAAGTTGGGAGACAGAAAGGAAAAAGTGATGGAAGGTGGCAAGTATGATTGGGAATGGTATGATGACACTTCAAGGAGACTCCCCGATAACAACCCTTTCCCAAAGGGTGCCCACTTACTAAGAAACCATGACACTCGCCAAGGTGAAATAGGGAAAAACGTATAATTTCCAGGCAAATATTTTCAAAATCAAGAAAGGACTCTTTGCAACATATTCAAATTCTTGAATTATTAGAATGACACTTACCACAATATCTGACTTGTTACCTCATGGAGAAAGACCCACTGTAATTTGTGATCCAAGACAAGTGTGGTGGACATTTATTCCATCATCGAATGATGATGTATGGTGAATGAAGGGATATGCATGTTGCTCTACCTCTCGGTACTCCATGTCTGCAACCTGAGGGCCTCGAGACATCATCTCCTTAGTTATCCCTAGAAGTGGGGAATAACAATACACTTGATATGGTGGGCGTTGCCTTTGGAGGCACTTGTAAAACACTAGGTGATGAAATAATATCCCCTTGCACTTGGACGTTGGCCTTTGGAGGCCTAGGACATCATCTTCCAAGCCTTTACGTCATGTGGAGACTAGGGTTTTGATGGGCTTGATGGTTCCAAAGGAGAGATGATGTGGTTTTAAGAGGAAAGATGCATTCCATGACACTCTAGAGCATGAGCAATGGAAACATGGCCTTTGAAGGCCCAACGACTTGCATCTAAAGGCTAAACATCTCACTTTTGAGGCCTAGCATCACCCTTTTAGGGCATGATGTCACCCTTCTAAGGGATTTACTTTATGTAATTTTTATTTTTATAAATTGTAAAGGAAAATAAAGGGGTTGCCTCCATTTTAATTTGGTGTTGTCTTTCTAAAGTGGAAAAATTGGTTTTAGATGACCCCGTATAAATAGAGGTCATCTCACTTTTTTTTTTAGATATAACTCACTTGAGAATTACATAAAATCTTGGCTGAAATTTTCGCCCTACTTGGGCAACTCTCTCTCTCTCTCTCTCTCTCTTGTCTTTGGTGCAAAGTGGATGCGTTTACTTGTCTATTGGTGGAATAAGGCTAGCGACTTCTCTTGGATGCTTTCTCTTGGAAAATTGTGGTGAAATATCTTGATAAGTAAGGGTTTTTCATGCTATCTCTTGAATTAAGTAAGGAATTTATGAAATTGTGTGTGTTTCTTCTTGATTTCAAGGTTATTTTGTCAAACCCTTGGAGGAGTCTAAAGGAATACAACCTCCATCAAGGATTTCTCTTTTACTTTCATTGAAAAGGCTATTTTGGAAAGGTTGCTACAAGGTGTAAAAGGGATTTCACTCTTGTAGATTTACCTTGCTAAGGTTTGTTTACTCTAGGGAGTAAAAGGGCTTACACCCCTAGAGGAGTAGAAAACCCTAGCTCATAAACAAGAGACTCCATGACCCAATAGATAAGGCACTAATATTTTTGCATTGGAGATTGAATATTGTGCATTGGTGAACGTGATTTCATAGAGATTTAATTTTCCAATCTTGGAATTTAACTCTACATGCTTTAATCTATATTGTGCGCTAAGGGCGTCTTATTTGGCCAGGTGATCTAGCTGTTGTTATAAGCATTAAGCTACAACCATTGGGGCTGCAACAAACTCTCTCTTTATTTACTCTTTACTCACTCTTATACAACTGAAATTTACTTGCAAGCTACCATAATTTCTCTATTGGTTAAATTCACTCAATAACAACCTTCTCTTGCTATCAAAGACTTGGTTTAATTATTGGAAAATTGTCTACTTGTTGCTAGCTTTATTTCCAACATATTACACTTGATTTTTATGGTATAATTTACAACTTTATACTCTTTTATTGCTGATATATATATTTCCATACTGTTTCAATTTGGGACAACAAGGTTTCTTGCTGAATCCCCATTGGTTTTGAGGCTTTAATCATCATATATTGTCTTTTTCTGGGCAGCGCTAACATTGTTTTGCATGTACATTATCTTGGCAACCGATTACCATCTCATAAGCCTCTTTTCCATATTTGACATCGACCTATAGGGGTAGTATTCAATCACTTTCCATCTTTCATTGCAATCCCCCTTGTGTTGGATTCATCCTTCACTAAAATGAGGGGGACATCTATCGAGGTGATAGTTATAGTTGTTCCCAATTGTGTCTCACATTTGTGGCTTGCGTTGTGATTTTCCCAAACCTAAAAATTGTGTGACAACAAGTATTACTGTTATATTTCTTCTTTAGTTATGTCGCTTACTAATTACTAACTTTATAAAACTGCAAGCAATCTACAAGAAATTGAACTGAAAATAATATTTCTTCTGTAGATTTATGTAGTTGTCCTCAAAGAAACAAGTGCAGATGATCAGGTTCTCTCTCCTTGCTCTCACTCACACTTGCACCTCAATTTCTCTCCTGAATTTATATCTCTTCCTTCTTTCTATATCTTTCTAACAAAAAAAAGGCAATTAAATACTATACCTCATCTCCTTAGAAGTCTGAGGATGCAAACATCCAAGTTTGTGCTTAAGCTTAGACCAATGTTCCCCTATACCATGTTCGATCCTATTCCCATTTTTATATGTACAATACCATTGAGCCAAGACCTCAATTCAATAGACCCACTGCAATTGCAAAAACAATAGTATAGACCCATTGCAGTTGCAAAACCTCAATTTAATACACCATTGGCCTAAATGCCAAAGGTGGATGTAACCAGTAAGAATGTTGACATGAATCACCATTTTCATAACTTGATATTGAACTTGACTTGTTTTCCTTTTGTATTCTATTTAACATCGTTCAATAAACAACCTGGAAATGCCGAAGAATTTCCTGGATTAAAATTGTATCAGGTTTCGAAACATCCAACGTTTCAAGTGGACACTCCATCCATCTATCATCAAGGACACACGAAGCTCGTATGTTGGAAACGAGTGTTGAGGTTTGAATTTATAGAATAAGAGAGGTAAGCGACCGTTGAGGTAAAGAGTGAGGGTAATGAATAAAAAATGAATAGAATATGGGAATTAGCTATTGAGAAAAACATATTGAAAAAAATAATAAACGTAGTCGACGAGATTAGTTGAAAAATAATAAAAGTAGTCAGAGATATTAGTTGAAAAATAAGAACGAGAATAATAAAATATTAAAGAATTAGAAATATCCATTTAGGCAATGCATTGAAATGGGGATTAAGGAGGATTTTTCGATTAGGTGAGGGAATTAGTATAAATAATATGGGATAAAAATGAAATAAATTAAAATAATATAAAAGGATTTGAAGTTGGTAAAGCGAGATAATACACATAAAGGATTTCTTTAAATGAGGGATAATAATCAAACGAAGCAGGGAGGTTAAAAGTAAAAATATTTCAAAGAGATGAAGAAAAACAAAGCCAGGAGGAGAGAGGGAAGAAGCTGAAAAATAGACAGGAGGAGGGGAAGGATGGAGACGAACAAGAACAATATATAAAAGGAGGAAGTCTAATGGTCAAGGTGATGAATGGTGGGCTTCCAGGACTGGTTCAGTTTGTATCCATCTTCGCGGTTAAAATTATTAGGATGTTTCTCGATTTAAATGGATTCTCGAATGATGGGAGGATTAATTTGGGGTAGAGGCTAAAATTTTATTTTAGTGTAACGTCCCCATTTTTGGGTTCCTTTTCTCTACAGTTGGAGGTGTCTTTATGGGCTTGTGTCAGCTTGATCATAGGGGTGATTTGATGTTACCATTGAGATCAAGGATTTTAGAGGAGTTATATGATGCTTTCAAAGGTCCGTTTATCGTCTTTCATCATCGGGATCACACCTTCATAGTCATATTTCGATTCCATTGCATTTTGACCATTCCCGTAATTTGAGAGTATCAATGAACATTATTTAATGGATTGCACTAAGGTTGTTATTTTAATAATTTATCTAAGAGGGGTACCTTGGTGTAATATCTCATTGGAAAAATGATAAAGAGCTCTAAATTATCCAGGTGGATATCGGTGGCCACCCACCTTTTCTAGCTGGCTCAAAATAATTTTCTGGCAATTTTGGCAATTTACTATTTTTAGCAGTTTTAACTTCCAGGGCCATTTTGAAGGCCTAAATGAAGGTTTTTCAGAATCAAGCTTCTAAATAAGAATTGAAGGAATTATTGAGCCCCCAAAATGAACCTCCTCGGCGATACCTTTCCAACGGGCTATCACACGCCTAAAAAAAAGATCGTATGCAAAAGTTACGACCCCGGGAAGTTGATGTACTAACTTACCCAAACGGGGCCCACATGACTTTGGCGCTTCATCTCCTAGGGTTAGGTTTTAGGATGTATAGGGTTTTTGGAATTCCTGTTTATTGTAAAAAGTCCTTCAGAGCCTCATTGTAATCATATTCTTTCGAATGAGCGCAACCGTCACATCGCTTCTCAGAGATAAGCCGTCACCATTCCAACAAACTTGTTTCCGCTGCATTTTACAATTTCATCTTATTTCCTTATTCAATAGAAGACCAATTTTACTGTATTTGTGTTATTTTGTGTTAAGCACCTGTTAATAATCTATAGTCATTTCATTCTTCTCATAAAATCTGGATCAATGGTATTAGAGGGGTTTGCTCCTTGTCGTCTTAATGCATGTCCCCAACAAGGTCGGAGTACAAAGAGTTGGGTCTCGAGCTTGTTTCTCTTGAGGACAAAATATCTTGCACACCCAAGAAACCTCTCATGGAAGGAGAAAATAAAGATTACGGGACAGGAGATCCTTTCAAAATGTTGATTGAGGAATCCCTCACACAACAAAGGAACGAGATGATGGATAGTTTCACGCAAATCCTTCAGCGACTACCAACATGCGACACATCTTCTTCGAGTGGAGGCGCCACCCCCTTCAAGGTACAAATAAACTTCAATATTCCTATATTTGAAGGTCAGATAGACGCAGATGTTGTAGACAAGTGGTTGAATCTAATAAAAGGCTATTTTTCTATCCATAACTTTTCAAATAGAGAAAATATTAATTTTGCGCTCATCAAAGCCATTCCCCATGTCAAAGATTGGTGGGAAACTTTCTGTGAGCTAAAGGAAATAGAGGAACCCTCATTATTTGTAGTCATGGCCACTTGGGAATCCTTCAGGGATGCTATTAAGGAACAATAATACGTTTTCAGAAGTTATGATGACTTATATACCAAATGGATCATACTGCGGCAAGAAAGAGACCTAACAGTGCCAGATTCACAAATATCTTTCATACCTTGTGCACCAAGTTGGGTATCAAAGATTCAGAGCGACATCTAGTGGTCAAGTATTATGGAGCTATACATAGATACATCTGTACCGAAATGGAGTTTCTAGACATCTCATCTTGAGGTGCGGCCTACCGATATGCCGTCAAAATCGAGCAGAAGCTAAAAAAAATACGCGACAATTTGGGTCTGGGAACCCCTCACAACAAAATCCAGGAAAGGGCAGCCCCAATCCACAAAACAAAGGACATAGAAAATATGGACAGTATTAAGACAACCAGTCCAAGCCGCAAGAAAATAAGGACACCGAAAAGATAAAGAAAGATACCGGGAAGTGGTGTGACTTCCATAAGAGCCCTTGGCATAACACTGCTGACTGCTGCTCAAAGAAGTCACTGGTGGTCGAAGTGAAAGCCTATGAATCAGATGCAGGTTCAGACTCTAAGACAAAACCAGAAAGGGGAAGATGGATCATTGACGCAGAACCCAGTGCCACCGTTGCTACCACAAAGCTCCATCCTAGTGAACCAGACGAGCCAGAAGAAGGAGAACACCTCTTCCATTCATAGATGTGGGTAAAAGACACCCCACTGCATTTCATCATTGATAGCGGTAGCCAGAAGATCCTCATCTCAGTAGAGGTCATCAAGTGGCTGGACCTACTGACAATGTCGCACCCACAACCCTACACCATTGGATGGCTCCGCCAAGGAAGCAATCTCCGTGTCAACCAACAGTGTCGACTGTCGTATGACAACGAGCCCTTGAAAGACGAGGTATTGTGTGATGTTGCTCCTCTCGAAGTTTGTGATGTTCTTTTGGGCCAACCTTATTTATGGAAACATCGTGTTGCATATGAGTCTAGGCCTCGTAGTGTTATTATTACTTTTAACAAGAAATTGTACAGGATACCTGAGGCAGCCCCACCTGGTGCTATTTCCTTGATCTCTGCTAAGCAGTGTAGGAAGGTCATCTCTCAGACAGGGAAGTTTGTCTTCTTCATGATTCTCTCTCAGAATAAGCGAAAGATCACAACCACATCCAGGGTCTATTTGATAAGGTCGTGCAAGAATACTGAGATATATTCTCCTCACCTACCCTGCACTGCTAGGTCAAGCACCCCATCGATCTGACCCCTGACGCACCACTGCCCAATGGGATAGTATATCTTCGCTCTCTGTTAGAGAATGAGGAGATCAAGCGATAGATCCAAGAACTGCTCCATAAGGGGCACACTCATCCCAACTCATCACCTTGCAGAAGGCCAATCGTGATGGTACAGAAGAAATATGGAACCTGGAGAGTCTGCATTGATTACCGATCTCTGAATAAGATCACAGTTAGAAACCGATACCCGATTCCCTGAATCAACGACTTCCTTGATCAACTCATGGGGGGAAAATGCTTCAGTAAGATTGGTCTGAAGTATGGCTACCACCAGGTCTCGATAGAACATACAGATGTATGGAAAACCGCCTTCAAGTCAAAGGAAGGCATTTTTGAATGGTTGGTTGTGCCCTTTGGTTTGACAAATGCTCCAGCCACTTTCATGAGGATGATGGATGATATCCTACGAACATTCACCAATACTTTTGTAGTGGTGTATCTGGATGAAATTCTCATTTACAACAAGACTTGGGCCGAACACTTGCAGCATATGCAACAGGTTCTGCACACCCTGCGACAACACAAGCTATATATCAACTTGGAAAAATGCTCCTTCGACATCGACATGGTCCATTACCTGGGCTACATAATTGATCAGCATGGCGTACATGTGGATCCAGCCAAGATCCAAGTCATCTGTGACTGGCCAGCCCCAACCACACTCACTGAGCTTCAGAGCTTCTTGGGCCTTGCCAATTTCTACTGCAAGTTCGTGTTGGGATTCTCCCATATTGCATGGGCCCTCAGCCAAATAACCCGGGGTGGTGGTAAGGAAAAATTTGCGTGGGGCCAGTCCCAACAACAAGCGTTCGACGATTTGAAGCAGCGCTTATGCTCATCCCCAATACTTTCACTACCAGACCTGCATCATCATTTTGAGATCGAGACAGATGATTCAGACTATGTGGTGGGTGTCGTTCTCACTCAGCACGACCACCCCGTGGCCTATCATAGTGAGACACTATCAGATGCTATCCATAAGTACCCTACATATGATATATAAATGTACTCCATTGTGCAAGCCTACCGCCAGTGGAGACATTACATTCTTGGGAAGGAGACAGTCATTCACACTGATCATAAGCCATTGCAGTTCATGCAGATACAAGGAAAATTACAGAATGATTTCTATCAAAAGTGGTCCACATACTTGCAAAAATTCCACCTCAACATCAAGTATAAAACATGAAGCACCAATTGCGTCGTTGATTGCCTCAGTAGACTTCCATTCGTGACACTCACCATGGTGCTAGACTCCTGCGGTCATAAGACCTCTGGATGGCCCCAACTCTATGAGATAGACCCAAACTTTGCCACCACCTATCAAATGTTGGGTGCAAACACAATTGTTGATAATTTCCATCTTCATGATGGGTTGTTGTGTCATTTGGGCCATATTTGTGTTCCATCAAGCGAACGAGCAAAGATGATCTGGGAAGCCCACTACAGTCAGGTGGCAGGACACTTCGGTGTTGAAAAGACAGTGGGGATGCTACATAATCATTTCTGTTGGACGAAACTTCGACAAGAGGTCAACAAGTATATCAAGTCCTCCACTGCTTGTGTTATTGCCAAACTGACCACTAAGAAACAAGGCATGTACACCCCTCTTCCTACTCCCAACATGCCATGGGAATCCATCTCAATGGACTACATTTTGGGCCTCCCGTCCACCAAGCGGGAAAATGACTATGTTGTGGTTGTTGATCGCTTTTCTAAGATGACGATTCTGGTTGCCTGCAAGATGAACATCACAGTAGAGGCCACTACCAACCTCTTCTTTGAATGAGTCTGGGTACATTTTATAATCCCACAAACCATTGTCTCAGATCGAGAGAGTTGATTTCTCAACACATTCTGGTCAAGCCTCTGGTCACTGCTGGACACCAAGCTCACCAAATCCACGGCCTAACACCCCTAGATAGATGGCCAAATCAAGGTCGTAAATGGAATGATTGTGCATATCCTTCAAACGTATAATTCAAAGCACCCTCACACATGGGATGAGAGCCTTCCCTATGTACAACATAGCTACAACTGAGCCCTACATAACTCAACCGACCACAACCCCTTTCAGGTGGGGTTGCGATTCCAACCATTGGGTCCCATAAATGTTTCACTTCCCCTTGCAGTCACCTCGATTGACTCATATCCTGCTCCAACTGAAGCTGACAAAGCCACCTGGTTCATTGAGCAGTTCCAACACATTCCCCAACAGGTTCAGGATATCCTACAGAAGTCCAATGACAAGTACAAGCAACGCCATGATCAACATCGGGTGACACATAAGTTTCAGGTGGGTGACATACACCATCACCAAGGCCATGGGGGATAATGATTTTGAGGTCAACATTCCTCCTTTCCTTGGGTTACACCTATTGTTCAATGTGGATCTCCTTCTCCCTTATTTCCCACCATTATTGGACACCTCAGAGGTAGCAGAACAACTGAAACCAACAGATCTCAACCCCAAATTCATACAACAGGAATCCAACGATTAGATTGTGGACACACGGATCAAGGGAACTTGACAACAAAGGATCCAACTTTATCGAGTCGTCAAAGCAGGGCAACTCCTGCACCAAGGAAAATGGCTCACCCAGGGCTAAATTCAACAGAAATTTCCTCATTTGATGGGGGAACTCAATGAAATGGAGACCATTGCTTCATAAGGAGGGAGGATTGATCTAGGAAGATATCGGTGGCCACCCACCTTTTCCAACTGGTTCAAAATAGTTTTCTGGCAATTTACTATTTTTAGCAGTTTTAACTTCTGGGGCCATTTTGAGGGATTAAATGAAGGTTTTTTGGGATCAATCTTCTCAATTATATACAAAGGCATGATTGAGCCCCCAAAATGAATCTCCTTGATGGTACCTTTCCAACGGGATATCATATGCCTAAAACGGATATTGTATGCAAAAGTTACGACCCCAGGAAATTGATGTACTAACTTACCCAAATGGGCCCACATGACTTTTGACGCTTCATCTCCTAGGGTTAGGTTTTTGGATGTCTATGGTTTTTGGAATTCCTATTTATTGTAAAAAGGTCTTCAGAGCCTCATTTTAATTATCTTCTTGAGAATGAGCGCAACCGTCACATCTCTTCTCAGAGATAAGTCACCACCATTCCAACAAGTTTGTTTCCGCTGCATTTTACAATTTCAGCTTATTTCCTTATTGAATAGAAAACCAGCTTTATTGTATCTCTGTTATTTTGTGTTAAGCACCTGTTAATAATCTATAATCATTTCGTTCTTCTCATAAAATTCAGATCACTAAATGACGAAGAGGGTAAAAAGTGGCTTTCAGTGCAAAAAAATGATTTAAAGTCAAATAAATCACTTTTTGGAGTAAATGTTGGATCATGTTGTCATTGATGCCAATGGTTTGATTGATTGATGTCAAATGATTGATTGATGTCAAAGGAGGATCAATGAGTTGTCATTGATACATGATGGATCGATGTGGTTTC
>ML781407.1:0-12213 GCA_009831015.1 Picea engelmannii
CTTGAATAATCAATAACTATTTGTTATTATTATTTACTTATTATATACTATAGTTAATAATCAATTAATATTTATATTATTAATTATTATCTTTAGAGAATGTCTTCCCGATGTTGTCCAAACATCAACACCATCCATGTCGTCCAAGTCTTCATTGTTGCGGGTCATAGCACTGAAAGCAGTCTAGTATGGAAGCAAAATCAAGTGAGCCTGGGAATCGAGAGTTCAAATGTTGAGAGATTATGCAACAAGGAGCACGGAATCTCGATTCGCAAGGGGAAGATTTGGGCCGTTCGATTGTTAGGAGCAGAGGGTCGTTGATCTGACATCGACGATTTCGGAGGATCGAGAATCGGGAGTTCGGGGTTCTCGTCAACACGTGCATCCATAGCTCGAAACCTTGAAATGTGAAACCCCGATTTCGCGATTTCGCGAATCGGAGGTTTCACAGGAGCAACATCTTTTTCTCCTGAAACGCGAAATCGCAAAAACTCCCAGGAATTGGGCCCACGGTCCTATCGCCCGGTCACAAAGGAAGCAGGTCCGAGAAAGTGGGCTAGCGCTCATCGCATAGCCAACATTTCATATTTTCAGGGGAGCGATCATGGCCGTCTATTTTGAAGCGAGTCTGACCACCGATCTCAGTGGTCGTCTCCCAATTTCGGGCATCACGATATTGAGGCCAAGATGGAGTAAAAACTCTCGAAATGTGAAGCCATGAAATATCATGTGGGATAAGCATGAGGTCACGACCCGCGGTCACATAGGGCGGTTGAAAAGAGCAGCACCAAAGGGGTCAAGAGTGTTGTATTGGCTGTAGAAGGAGGCAACATGGTTTCGAGGCGCCAAGTTTAACTCAGCAAGTCAAGGGCATTGTCTAAGAGCATTCATGGATGTATGGGCTCATCTCGATCACAAGGAGGGAAGTTAATGAAGCTAAAGAAGGTGGTTGAACCTCGTTTCAACCATAAATAGGAAGCATGAAAACACCGGTCGTGGAGGCAGGCTGTCAGCCCAAGGTCGCCCTGTCATGAATTTTCCTGCAAAGCCCATACTGTCTTGGATTTGTGTCTGGCAAAGGAAAGCCTGTGCAGTCTGACAGAAGGAGAAGAAACACGAAGCTTTGAATGCATGGGTCCAATTGCATCTCTGGGGGTCGTTAGCAGTTCTGAGTATATATACTCAGTTTTTATATTTTGTAGTGATCGATGGTAGAGCAAAGCTCCTGAATTGTAAAGTTTTAATGAACTCTTTGGTTACCTGGTTATGTATATGCAACTGAGACTTCTTGTTTAATGAAAGTCAGTTTCCTTTCATCTCTTTGTAATGACTGTGTTAGAACACTCGGCATGGAAGATCCAGTCGAGGATAGTTATGTTTATGTGATGTATGTTTGATCACAGTGACATCACTGCCAACTTTAATCAGTTCTCTGTGTTGTTTTCCTTCCAATGCTAAATGACCCGGGCATGAGCGATCCAGTCGGGCAGTTATTATTGAATTGTGATGTATGTTTGATTCCAGTTCATAATAATTTCATTAAGTTCCTTGTAGTTCTAAGCCAAGGAGATCTTGTCTTATGAGTTTTTCTCTCTTCTGGCTACTGGAAGACCAGACGTCCATAGCACACCACTTCATTCTCCTAAGTTCTTCCCCCTACTCACCACTATACAACAAATTACTGATTGAAGTTAGATCAAGACCTCCCTTGCCTATGCATGCCAACCCAGTCTTCTGAGTTAAAGTGATACTATCTTGAGTTTGTGTCCATTAGACCACCCCTTAAATCTATTAATTATGACATAAAAATGATGGGTATCAAGCTTACCTCTGTAGCAATCCAAAGGTGACATTTGGTGCTAAAATTTCTGGCACCATTACTGGGGACGAAGTTGAAGATTTTCCCTGGGATTGAACGACAAAGCCTACTGGTTCTGAAGGTGCATCAGAACCCAGTACATCAAGATTGTAGTTGTGCACCTGGCGACTTCACTGTGGTGACTCCATTGTTGCGGATCTATTGGTGACTCCATTGTTTCAGTTGTGGCTTCCAGAGGCAGACACGCGAGGTCTACTCCACAACTGCCCCTAGCAACACCTGAAGCTGACCTAGAGAAAATTATCAGAAAGGGAAAGGCCCTTCGAGGAGGAGATTCCGAAGCTGAACTAGGTATTTCTGATGATTTTCATGATCCTTCTTTATAAGTTCCAATTTATTCTCCTCGTTCCCCTATTATACCTTTTGTTGGAGTTTCCAGAACTTTAAATTTTGGGAGTGTTCTTGCCGAGTTTTCCCCTCCTGGTCTGTGATTAGAGGAAGAAATAATTATCACTCCTTTCTCCCCTGAAGTTGTACCGTGGTCTAGACCCAAGACCTCAGAATATTTTCCAACCCCAGGCTTTATCACCCCTCCTCCTGTTATTGTTGCTACTACAGAAAGGGAAACCTATGTTCCCTCAAATCCTGTGGCCTTTTCTCCAAATCCTCTGTTGTTTCCCTTTCTTCTCGGAAGCTCAGTTCCATTCTCCCCTGTTCGAACCCCATCTCCGCCTATCTCTCCTCCACCTATCATCCCTATGGAAGGTGCTAATCCTCTTAGAAATATAATGGATGCTATAATAGCTGCAAGATACGCCCCTCTCGTCTTACCTCAACCCCTTAATGCCCTACCAGCTGGTGGCTACCTTAATAAGTTGCCTAAGTTCACTAGGGAGGGAGATGTTACTGCAGAGGAGCACCTTGCAACCTTCTATAGTTATTTTGATAACTATATCATAGTAGATGAAGATGTATGGATGAGGTTTTTTTTCCATAGTCTTGATGGAGAAGCTAGAAAATGGTTCAGAGCCCTCACTCCTGGATCCATTGATGGGATTGAGGCCTTAGATGATATGTTCTTGAGACAGTGGGGGGATAAAAAGGACTTCATGTACTATATCACTGAGTACATGAATCAACAAAACGTTCAACAAAATGTACAATAGGATCCCTGTTGAGATAAAGCCTACAAAAGCCTCTGCCAAAATCACATATGCTAGTGCTTTTGACCCTGAATTTTGCCTCCTGTTAAGAGAGAGAAGAGCTACTTCCTTGGCTCACATGCAAGATGCAGCCCTGGAAGTAGAGTCTAACATATTAGCAGTTGACCAGCTCAAGAATAAGACTGATAGAGATAGAGGAAGGGGAAGAGTTGAAGCCTCAACCTCCAGTTCCTTTGCCCCCCTACCTCAAATGGATGAAGTAACTAAGTTACTAAAATCACTTTCAACCATAATGGAAATGTTGGAATTAGAAGGGAAGCAAACATACATAAATCCTCAAAATATTGATAACAGAGGCAACTTCAGGAGGCCAAATAGCAATGCTCCTCAGATCATGCCAAGGGAACAAAGAGACAGAGACAAAAATCATAAAAAAATTCAAACCCCTCTCCAAAACAACCTTGTTACTGAAGAGGAGAGGGAGGAAGAAGAGCTTGAGCTTGATCCTGAAATCCATTGTGTTGGAGACACCTCCCCATTTCCTCATTTAACTCAATCCGCGTACGAGGAATCCCTCATGAACAGTCAAATAAATGAGTTGAGTAAAGGAGAAAAGGCCAATAATATCCCAAGCAAATACAACCTTAGATCTAAGACGAAAGAAGGGAAGTCTGACATCCCTAATCCATCTCCTAGAGCAGAGAAGCCTGCTAAAGACACAACGGACATCGACAAAGAAAAGAAAGCTCATAATTCCCCACCCATAGCCAAAGATCCTATCCCAGAGGTGAGAGAAATTTTGAAGTCCCCTTCCCTTTTTAACTTTGAGCATGAAATTTAGAAGATCAGAATCCCTGTTCCCCTTTCAGAGCTAGTCAAGCACGAAGACTTCAAACAATCCCTCTCTAAACTATTGTAGTCCGAGCCATCCTGTCATTCCACAGACTCAGTAAATCTCTAAGATGAAAAGCCGACAGTCATCCTAGGTCCTATGGTAGAAGATAGAGATGATTCATCCCCTCCCTTCTACACATCGTTGAACATACATGAAAAGGTGTTGCATAATTGTCTAATGGATTCAGGGGCATCTCATAACCTCATGCCCAAAACTGTCATAGAAGAACTCGGATTACAAATCACAAAAGCTTATCATGATTTATATTATTTTGATTCGAGGAGAGTGAAATGTCTTTGGGTCATCAAGGATCTAGTGGTGACATTGTTCCAACTACCCATGAAAAGTGTGGTCATGGATATCATGGTGGATGATGTTCCTCCCAAGTTCGGCATGTTGTTGTCAAGATCTTGGATAAAAAGACTTGGGGGAACATTGCATATGGACCTCACATATGCTACCATTCCTGTGTTCGGAGGGGAGCATAAGAGACTATACAAAGAAGCTCAATTGGCCGACATTATCAGTGACGAAGCAGACCCCACCAATCATCCTATCTTTTCCTTCGATACCGATTTGGGATCCATCTTATTACAGCTCACCGACGCTCTTGAACCTCCTCTTGAAATTAGAAAGCCCACTACTCTGCGTAAAGACCCCCCTCTGAGTACCTCTGTGTGGAAAATGTTCTTCGATGGAGCCTCTTCTAGAGAGGGTGTTGGTGTTGGAATAGTCTTTGTGTCACCTTGTCAAGAGACCATGTCTCTGTCATACAAATTAGAATTTGAAGTTACCAATAATGTGGCATAATATGAGGCTGTTGTTTTGGGTTTACGGGCTGCGAAAGACATCGGAATTGAGGAGATAACAGTGTTTGGGGATGCTGAGTTGATTGTCCAGTAGATCAGAAATGCTTATCAGGCTAAGCATCCTCGGCTCAGATCTTATAGGAATGAAGTGTGGGATCTGATTGACATCTTTTTCTTGGCTTTCAACATTTCATTTGTTCCCAGAGAAGAAAACGCCATGGCCGATTCTTTGGTTGTCTTTGCAAGCCAGTTCAAGATCCCACTACCACCTAAGCTCAAGTATGATGTCGAATTAAAATATAGGCCCTCTGTACCTGATAATATCAAGCATTGGAAAGTGTTCGAGGATGATCTTGAAATCAGGAGATTTATTGAATCGGTTGACGAGTTCTCTGCACTACACATTGATTAGGATCATGATTCTGAGGGTGACTCTCCCCCTCAGGTATTTTTGAACAAAATTTCTAATCATCATATCGTTTAGTTGACTAGCAATCACATTCCAAAGGGACGGGTTCCTCTGGAAAGGTTGTTTGATGGGAACGATGTGGTGGTGAAGGGTGAGGTTTCAAATGAGGATGTTGATGTGGCTGAGTGCAATATTGGCACAAAGGGGAATCCAAAGTTTGTCAAGCTGTCAACCAGCCTGTCAAAGGAGTAGAGGGCCGAGTATGTTGAGTTATTAAAATAATTCGTTGATGTGTTTTCCTGGACCTATGAAGACCTCAGAACTTACGACACAAGCGTCATCAAGCATAAGATTCCACTGAAGGAGGAGGCCAAACCATTTAGGAAAAAATTGAGACAAACTAATCCTATGCTCCTGCCTATTATGGAGAAGGAGGTAAAGAAGTCGTTGGACGCCCAGATCATCGTGCCTTTGAGATATTCAGAGTGGGTGGCCAACCTGGTCCCGGTGAGAAAAAAGAGTGGGGAAATCAGACTTTGTGTCGATTTCAGGAACCTCAACAGAAGCTCAAAGAAAGACAATTACCCCTTGCCGAAAATGGAATACATATTACAAAGGGTAACTAGCGCATCAAGGATATCCATGATTGATGGATTTTCGGGATACAATCAGATCTCAGTCATGCCTGAGGACAGAGAAAAAATAGCCTTCACCACTCCATGGGGTACATTCGTGTATGCCAAAATGCCCTTTGGATTGATGAACACGGGGGAAACCTTTCAGAGAGCCATGGATATCACTTTCATTGGAGAAAATGACAAGTTTGTGGTCATCTATCTGGATGACATTACAATCTTCTCCAGATAAGATGGAGAGCACTGTGAGCATTTAAAAAGGGTTTTCCTGAAATGCAGGAAATTTGGTCTCTCCTTAAATCCCAAGAAGTCTTTGTTTGCCATGAAGGAGGGAAAATTATTGGGGCATATAGTATCTGCTGAGGGAGTAAGAATTGATCCCGGTAGGGTGGAAGCGATCCAAACCTTGTCACTCCTGAGATCCAAGAAAGAGGTCCAGTCTTTCTCGGGGAAAGTTAATTTTTGAGAAGGTTTGTTTCCTATTTTGTCGAATTAATGAAGCATATCACAACCATGCTCAGGAAGGGGAACGAAGTGAAATGGACTGTTGAGCCCAAATAATCCTTCAACCGAATTAAGAAGGCACTGACTGAAGCACCTGTGTTGATCAGTCCTGATTATTCTAAGGATTTCCCGATCTTTTCTTTTGCTTCATGTGATACAATACCAACCGTTTTGTTGCAGAAGAATGCTGAAGGGTTGGAGCAGCCCATTTCCTTTTTCAGTCAAGCATTGAGGGATGCTGAGATAAGATATGACATCAGGGAGAAGCAGGCCTATGCCTTGGTGAAATATTTGAAAGCTTCCAGGGTCTATGTTCTGCATTCAAAAATCATTGCGTATGTTCCTTCAGCTTCTGTGAAGGACATTCTCATTCAACCAAACATAGATGAGAGAAGGAGCAAGTGAATTGCCAAAATCCTTGAATTTGATCTGGAAGTAAAACCCACGAAGCTAGTTAAAGGTCAGGGTTTATCCAAGTTGTTGGATGAATCTAATTGTAAATCTTTGGGGGTTAAATTCATCAACACTTCCTAAGAAAATCAGCAGGCTGAAACATTTGATAAAAGTCCTCAGGATGACCCCCCATTGGCAGAATGCGCCTGGTATAAAGACATTATATATTTTCTGCAGGAATTAAGGCCCCTGATGGTATGGGAAGGAGTAAGGCAAGATCTTTAAAGCTCAAAGCAATTAGATACTGCCTTATTGATCAGGCCTTGTATTGGAAAGACCCTCTGGGTGTGTGTTACACATTATTTTGGTCACCCTGATGATGATTACATAAGCATGTGTTCAGGTTCCCAATATGATCTTTTGCCTGAGAAAAGCAACCTCTTTCCACCCTTGCAAGATGCATTTTTGGAAGACTATCGTGGGCTGCTCCCTTTACATAGTGCGGAAATCCCTGATTTTCGCAGGCTGCACTATAGCCAGCGTGCGGGATTTCCGTAGGCTGCTATGTAGGCAGGTCGCGACAACGCTTTAAAGCCAAAAGAGGAAAGAAGTTCCAACAGCTTCTAGAAGTGGAATCTTTTAGAAATATGAGGTGGCGTCCGTATGGTTATGATCCTACTGACTTCTCTGATTTGATGGGATCATCCTCATCTCTTTAACCACTTCAACTTCTCCTATATAATGATAGGCTTCTCATGGAAACGGTTAGAGGTACAAGAATAAAGAAGCATATAAAATTGATGAAAGAATAGGCTGAAGAATGTGTGAAGAATCCTATTTTAAGTGATGCTTGAGGTCTCCATTCATCCATCAAGATTTTGTGAAAAATATTCATGCAAATGTCAGAGAAAAGGTCAGAGCAAATGTATGTGTGTGTCAGAACAAAGGGCCACTGAAAGGGAACTTGCGACATCAAGGTGATTCAGTTGTATCTTCTACCTTTCATTAATATAATACGGTGACACGTCTCTTTCCCATAAAATGATTGATATTTTATTACATGACTCCTTGATCACATGTTTAGGTTGTCATTGAATTTCACCATTGCTGCTTTCACGTTGGTTGATTTGTGTTATTGCAGATCTGATCTCACAAGAACATTGGAGTAAGGCAGGATCAACAAAGGCATAAGGAAGTGATTCATAAGGTATGTTATCTATTCCTTCTTTGGTAGTTAAATTCAATGATTGTAATCTAGGGAAAGCGTCTAGTTCTGTCTTGGTTTGTTCTAGATCTAGGTGGATCTAGGGGGATTAGTTCATGTCCGCATCTACCGATTTACCCATTAATAGTGTGCTTCTAAGATGTTTAGACTCACAAGAGGACCAAAACATTATATTGGATTTCCATGACAACCTATGTGGGGGACATCATTTCTGGAAAACCATGGCCTACAAAGTTCTTAGGTCCAGATACTACTGGCCTACTCTATTCGTTGATGTCTGCGTGAAAGTCAGGGCTTGCATTAAATGTCAAATATTCTCCGGGAAGTAGCAACTAAAGTCCCTGTCATTGAAACCTGTGGTTTTTTTAGGGCCCTTTCAGCAGTGGGGCCTAGACTTCATTGGGGAAATTCATTCTGCATCAATTGGCCAGCACAGATGGATCCTGACTGCCACATATTACTTTACCAAGTGGATAGAAGCTATTCCCACAAGGAGTGCTTCTCACAAGGTAATCATCGATTTCCTGGAGGATATCATAGCGAGGTTTGGTTGTCCGAGCATAATTGTCACAAATAACGCTGCATCTTTCAAAGCCGAACCATTGATCTGATTATGTGAGCAGTTCAGAATTGCATTGATCCACTCTATACCCTACTATCCGCAAGGCAATGGATTGGTAGAGTCCTCTAACAAAAGCCTCATCAAGATCATCAAAAGATTGTTATAGGATAATAAGAAAGCGTGGGAGTCAAAGCTCAAATTTTCTTTGTGGGCTGATAGAGTGACAACTAAACGGTCCCTGGGCATCTCTCCTTTCCAGCTTGTATATGGGACCGAAGCAATTTTTCCCTCTCAGCTCGCCTTTCCAGTAGAAAAATTCTTCCAAGATTGCTAGGAAGAGCCTGATGATATGATTAAGAGGATTCATCAGCTGGTAGAAGTGCAACATACTAGAGAGCAAGTGATGGACATAGTATATGATCGTCAGCAGAAAATCAAGCATGCCTTTGATAGGGAGAGAAGAAAGGAGGATTTCCAGCTGGGAGAGCTAGTTCTCAAATGGGATGCGCCCAGACAGGACAAGGGAAAGCATGGTAAATTTGAAGCCCTTTGGTTCGGACCCTTCAAGATTTCTGAGACATTTCCCAATAATACTTACAGGTTGCAGAGTCTAGAGGGTGATGATGTTTTTGCTAGCCCTGTAAATGGGCACTTCTTGAAAAAGTTATTTGTTTAAAGCCGCAATCGGTGTCCCACAATTGTAAATACTGTATATGTTTTATGTTTGTTTTGTTCTATTTTCAATAAGAGACTCCATAACCCAAAGCAAGGCACTGGAGCTGCGCGTTCTTGGCAGCTCACAGGGAGCATGCCATCCCCTGTGGAGCCAAATGTTAGCGACTAATATTGTCATGCTAGTGAATTGTGGTTTTGGCCTAGGTCTATGATTTTCGCCTGTCTTTTCCCCTTTTTACAGACCTGATTATAGTTTTCTCTTCCCGACATATACTTTTCTTTGTTTGCCTTCATCCTTTTGATCAACCGATTTTCCTTGTCAAAATTTGCCTGTGAGATATAGGCCTTGAGATTTTCTATTTTTCCTAAGGTCAATTATTTCTCTTTTCACCTCTGTCACTAAGCCTTCGTGTTTCCCAAGTCCCAACCATGTCGTCCAAGTCTTCATATCTGTAGTTCGCAACACTGAAAGCGGTCTAGTATGGAAGCGAAAGCAAGCGAGTGTGGGAATCGAGAGTTCAAATGTTGAGAGATTATGCAACAAGGAGCGCGAAATCCCAATTTGCGAGGGGAAGATCTTGGTCATCCAATTGTTAGGAGCAGAGGGTCGTTGATCTGACATTGGTGATTTCAGAGGATCATGAATCGAGAGTTCAAGGTTCTCACCAACAAGTGCATCCATAGCTCAAACCCCGAAATGTGAAACCCCGATTTCGCGATTTCGTGACTCGGAGGTTTCACAGAAGCAATGTCTTTTTTTCCCAAAACGTGAAATCACGAAAACTCCCAGGAATTGGGCCCATAGTCCTAGTGCCCGGTCACAAAGGAAGTAGGTCTGGGAAAGGGGGCTAGCGCTCATCGCATAGCCGACATTTCTTATTGTCAGGGGAGCGATAATGGCCATCTATTTTGAAGCGAGTCTGACCACTGATCTCAACAGTCATTTCACGATTTTGGGCATCGCGATATTGAGGCCAAGATGGAGTAAAAAATCCTGAAATATGAAACCCTGAAATATCATGCGGGATAAGCATGAGGTCACAGCCCGCGGTCACATAGGGCGATTGAAAAGAGCAGCGCCAAAGGGGTCAAGAGCGTTGTATTGGCTGCAGAAGGAGGCATCATGGTTTCGAGGCGCCATGTTTAACTCAACAAGTCAGGGGTGCCATCTAAGAGAATTCATGGATGTATAGGCTCGTCTCGATCCCAAGGAGGGTAGTTAATGAAGCTGAAGAAGGTGGTTGAAACCTCGTTTCAACCATAAAGAGGAAGCATGAAAACACCAGTCATGGAGGCAGGCTGTTAGCCCAAGGTTGCCCTGTCATGAATTTTCCTGCAAAGCCCATACTGTCTTGGATTTGCGTCTGGCAAAGGAAAGCCTGTGCAGTCTGACAAAAGGAGAAGAAACACAAAGCTATGAATGCAAGGGTCCAATTGCGTCCCTGGGGGCCGTTAGCAGTTCTGAGTATATATACTCAATTTTAATATTTTGTAGTGATTGATGGTAGAGCAAAGCTCTCGAATTGTAAAGTTTTAATGAACTCTCTGGTTACCTGGTTATGTATATGCAATTGAGACTTCTTGTTTATTGAAAGTCAGTTTCCTTTCATCTCTTTGTAATGAATGTGTTAGAACACTCGGCATGGAAGATCCAGTCGAGGATAGTTATGTTTATGTGATGTATGTTTGATCACAGTGACATCACTGCCAACTTTAATCAGTTCTTTGTGTTGTTTTCCTTCCAACGCTAAATAACCTAGGCATGAGAAATCCAATCTGGTAGTTATTATTGAATTGTGATGTATGTTTGATTCTAGTTCATAATAATTTCATTCAGTTCCTTGTATCTCTAAGCCAAGGAGATCTTGTCTTCTGAGTTTTTCTCTCTTCTGGCCGCTGGAAGACCAGACGTCCATAGCAGACCACTTCATTCTCCTAAGTTCTCCCCCCTACTCACCACTATACAACAAATTACTGACCGAAGTTAGATCAAGACCTCCCTTGCCTATGCATGCCAACCCGGTCTTCTGAGTTAAAGCGATACTATCTTGAGTTTACGTCCATTAGACCACCCCTTAAATCTATTAATTGTGACATAAAACTGATGGGTATCAGGCTTACCTCTGCAACAATCCAGAGGTGACTTCTGGTGCTAACAATTGGTAGTGTGATAAATATTTTGAAAATGAGATCTAATATGGGTATAGGTTGGACAATATAAGAGAAAGTGCTTTTCATATTCAACCTTCTTAGTGTCGCAAAGGTGACACACTCTTTCATCCCATGGTGTTTTAGGAATTGACCAACGCTCGGTTTCACTATGGAGCTCGTGAGAATTTGTTCTTATCTTAGCAATGCTTATTTTTTTCTTTACACCTGGCAAAAAAGACAGATAATTTTGATCTTCTATATTAGGGTTGATTACATCTTTATAATACCTTAATTTTTTTTTTCCTCTAACTCTTTATCACACCACATTTTCTCTTAAATTTTGATTTGACATTTTTTTTAATAGTATATTTTTTCTGCAAAATGGTTTCTTCCATGATTCCCCAATAGTTTAGCCAAGACCAGGCGTCTTTATGCCATCCTCGCTTGAGTCGATGGTGGTTATGACTTGATTTTGAAGCAATTTTAGGTATCCTCTTGTCTTCCATGTTGTTTAACTTGTTCTTATACATTAGGTATCTAGACATTAGGTATCTAGTCATAGCCATGCTCTCAATGGGGGAGAGGCTTGTTTCTAAGAGGAGAATGAGATATGGTGCATTTCCTTTAATTTTTAGATTATAGGTTAAAATATTCTTTTGTATTTTCTCTATCTTTCTCCAGGATTCACGAGAGATACTACAACCCCAGACTTCACATCCATAAAGAATAACAGGTGAAACAAGAGTCTCAAAGAGGAGTTTCTTCTTATCCCAACTCCAAAGATCAATTGATTTACAAATGTTTTCAAGCCCATAATAAGCTTTCCATCTCCCAATAATCCTTTTCTCAATGCTATAATTCCAATTGAGCTTGTGGTGAATATCAATTCCAAGATATTTGTATGAATTCACTTCCTCCAAGTTGTTGTTTTCATATACAAAGGCATCATAAGGGATCTTATTGGATTTAATAA
>ML781407.1:40212-58810 GCA_009831015.1 Picea engelmannii
AGAAGAAATAACAAAATATAATGAGATTTAGAGATGAAATGACAAATTATAATAACATTAAGAAATTGTAGAAGAACCTGAAATCCACAAATAACAATACCTTTACTGAGAAAACAATGTTCACTTGCTTCTTTGATGGGGCAACCTCAAGATGAGCAGAGTTCCAATTACAATATGTTTAACAAGACATCTCATTACATTTCTTCTACTTTTTATATAGTTTCTATCTAACCTCCCATGAACTTTCTAGTAGGAAGAACCTTCTAGTAAGCCTTCTTACAATTATTTCTTTCACATTGTATCTACTACATGGTCCTTATTTAATAAATATGGCCCTAATACGTTGAAACCTATGTACTTAACGAAGTTAGGGTAAGACCCTAACATGTCTTCGCCCTTATAAAGCAACATGGTCCTCAAGGCTAGAGATGAGGAAATTGTTGAAGGATCTCCATTGGTTTCCAGGTGGCATCCCCGAGCTATGTATCATTCCATTGTATCCGGGCCTCTTGGATAGTGCATTGGTGGAAACGACGCTCTCTTTGGTTAAGGGTGGCTTCATGATACAACCAAATGGAACCTTCTTCATCTAGTTTGGGAAGGTTGGTTTGAATATGGGAATTAGATATGACTATTTTCTTTAAGCATGAGATATGAAAGATTGGATAAATTTTAGAGTGGCTAGGAAGCTCCAATTTGTAAGCCACTAGCCCAATACATTTGAGGACCTTATAGGGGCCATAAAACTTGGGAGCATGTAATGTCTCTTTCCAAATGATCTCTCAAGGAGATTGACGTAATAGCCTAAGTGATTCCTGTATGCTATAATCTGTGGAAAGGGGGAATTAATTAATTATTTAATGTCACAGGGGCAATTTTTTTTTTTTTTAAAAGTGACATTGAGTAATTAAAAAAAGGGGGTGTTTTAAGTGACTTAAAGTTTATACATTCACTTTACTTTATTAAAAGGGTAAAAGGGTTCAAAAAGGGTCAACGAAGAGGGAAAAGGAGAATGAGAACACCCTCTCTCATTATGCATATGTTATTTTTTCAAAAAACGAATTTAGAGAGCTCTTGTGGATTTGTCTCTTGGGACAAAAAACCCTAGAGGAGTTTGGGATTGGATTTTGTGGTGAAACTATCCACCCTAGTCGATCATAGAGAAGGGATCATTCAAATTTCTTCATTGTGATTCAATATGGCCATGTATTTCGAATTTTGGTAGTTGTTTTCTTCATTTGCAAGGATCGATTTGGTGTGAGGAGGCCGAGTTTGGCTTGGGGATGCGTTTTGGTGTCGGGGACAAATTTTTCTGGAGTTTTGGGACTGAGTTACTTGCTTGGATATTGAATCTTTCATTTTGGGTCGTTTTTCTTTGTGGATAGGCACCTTTCATATAGCAGGGGATTTTCTATTACTCAGAGACTGAGTTCTATCCATTAGAGGCTGATTTTGTTTAGAGGTTGATATTTCCCATTGCTGGACAACATCACACTCATTGTGGAGCTGATTTATCTTACTGGAGGATGAGATTAAAGTTGTTGGGTCAAGTTCTCAAGTGGGAGGAATCTATGAACCTTTCTTGACGCATTTCTATATTAGGGAAAGGTCAAAACCTCACTGGCAACAAAGTTGTGGGGACTAGAAGATTACGCCAGGTAACAAACCATTAGTTTCAATAGTTATTACAACAACAAGTTAATCTATTTCTCTCAGCTAGTTATACACCTTGGCTTCACTGTATCTCAACCATAAATATGTGAGTTACTGCTGATAATAAACAAGTGTAATTTTTGCTATGTTTTCTTTATTGTATTAGCTGTGAGTTATGGTTCTTTTATATGTTTGTTATTGTATACCTTTGTTTTATTAAAAGGAACTTTGTCACACTTGAATCATATACCAATCACCCATAACACTTAAGAAACTCAACTAAAAATATCACAATAATAAATTGGGAGTTTAACAATGAGAAGATACTTACAAGCTAAGTGTTTGATGAAATTCAACACTTAGAAACACTCATATATTACTACAATAGTAAGGAAAATTGCGATAACAATGGTTAGGTTCATTACACTGGTATCAAAGCCTCATTCATGCGAGCTTGAGAGGGTTTATTAATTCATGAGGCAAGAAGAAGAAGGATATATCACTTATAGAAGTAGAAGGCATCGAGTGGTAGAAAACATATTTAACTTGGAAGAAGAAGTAGAAGAGAACCAACCAGAGGTAGAACATGAAGGAGACATGGGGGAAAATAATGAGGACAAGGACTTGCAGATCCTAGAGGGTTTAGCCAGTGGGAAGCAATAGTTGGTACAACTGTTGACTCAATTATTTGCCAGTAGCCAAGCAAACCAAAATCATGGGGGAAACAATGGTTTGGGAGGCACTAATGGACAAAATGGGAACCAAAACCATAGGGGTAACAATGGTGCAGGGGGTTCCAATGGTAGCAATGGGAATCATATAGAGGGAAGAAATAATCACAGTCTCACACAAGTTGGTACTAGGACCCCTGGTAGAATGATTCCTAGACCTCTTATTCCTTAGTTCTTGGGGAATCAAAAAACATGGAATTAAGGGCAACAAGAACAAGGTGAAACCTTTGATGATTATTGGAGGGAGTATCAGGCTCTTGGTGGGGATTTTCAGGCAGTCATGTCACTACAAGACTACTGCAATATCGAGTATAGGAACATAACAAGGGAGGTCAACATGGGTCAACACAACATTGATCTCATGAGAAAGGTTGGGAATATCGCCATTCCTTCTTTTGATGGTTCGAACAAGTGCACAACTAGAACATGGGTTCAGAAGTTGGACACATACTTCAAACTTAACACCATGCCTAAGGAAGAAGCGATTAAATTCACTACCTTTCATTTGAATGAAGAGGCCCATGAGTGGTGGTACCATGGATTGGTCATTATGGGACATGCCAACATTACTTCCTATCTAGACTTCACATAAAAGTTGATGGAGAGGTTTGACAAGAAGGATATGGAATTACATTTTATAGAGTTGGCACAACTCAAACAGGTTGGGACACTGGATTCTTACATCATAGAGTTTCATAGGATTGCAGTCATGGTAGCGAATATATCTGAGCATAGGTTGGTGATATTTTTCATTGAGGGTTTATCCGAGCCACTACGTGGTTGGGTGAAGGACTTCAAACCAAAGACTCTACATGATGCCATCATTAGGACATAGGACATGGAGGATGCAGTCCCAAAGAAAAAAAATTTCTCTAAAACTTTCATCCCATAGAAAGGAGAAGATAAGAAACCTTTGCAGAAAGAGGGGACCGGTAAGGAGAAGTTGGATGAGGCAAATCATAACGAGTTGAGAAGAAATAAGCTTTTCTTTAGTTGTAAAGAATATTGGGAACCTAAACATAGGTGTATGGGAAAAGGTAAGGTGCACTATATAGAGGTGCACTCAGATAGTGATGAGGAAGAGGAGGAAGCTACACTGTAACAAGGCAACGAGTAGGGAGGCTCGAGTGATGAAAAACCTCATGAGGAGGCTAAGGGTGTGACTATCGCCACTCTATCATACACTCCTAGATTTTACACCTTTAGAGTCAGAGGAGTACTCTGGGGAAAAGGAGTCACATATTTGATTAATGGTGGGGCAACCCACAACTTCATTGATGTAGCATTGGTGGCCATGAGACACATGGCTATAGAGGACTTCGAGGGATTCAACATGGTAGTAGCTAATGGATTTTATATGACATGCACATAGAAGATTTTGAGGTTGGTCGTGACGTTGGACAACTATATATTGACCGATGATTTTTATGTGGATGATATGGTGGATGGCAATATAGTTTTGGGTGTTTAGTGGATTCATTACTTGGGGGAAATTACAATGAATTACTAGGTAATGGAGATGAAGTTCAACACAAAAAATGGAAAGAAGGTTATTCTCAGGGGAATGTAAAATAGTGGCCCAAATATTGTTTCAAACAAAAGTATGGAGGCCATTTTTAGACACATATATGTAGCATGTGAAACTAAGTGCTTGATTACAACTCATGAGGATACAAAGGGCCAACAACATCATCATGCAAATATCCAGGCATTGTTGAGTAATCATGACAAGGTTTTTGGATAGATTCCTCTAGGGAGACTGCCTGATAGGGGATTTGAGCACACCAATGATTTGGAGGAGGGAGCGAAACCTGTAATCACTACCCCCTATAGACATCCAAATAAGTTCAAGGACGAAATTGAGAATGCTATTAAGGAACTGTTGGAGATGGGACACATCAGGCGTAGCTCTAGTTCATTTGCATCTTTTGTAGTGTTGGTGAGGAAGAAGGATGACACGATGTGGATGCACATTGACTATAGAGCCTTGAAAAACAAGACAATCAAGAACATATACCCTATCCCCATGATCAATGAGCTTCTAGACAAGTTGCATGGAGCAATGTTTTTTCGAAGATTGATCTTCGATCGAGGTATCATTAGATCAGGGTCAGAGAGTAGGATATCCCCAAAATTATTTCAGATGCCATTATGGAAATTATGAGTTTTTGGTCATGTCGTTTGGGTTGACCAACACTCCAACTAATTTTCAGTTCTGCATGAACCACATCTTCAAAAAGAAGTTGAGAAAGTTCTTGTTGGTATTGTTTGATGATCTTCTAATATATAGTAGGACATGGGAAGAACATTTGGAGCATCTGGATGAGATTCTGGGCATCATAGAGGATCAGTCACTGTATTCCAAGGAGTCAAAGTGTGATTTTATCATGACAAAGATCCTATACTTGGTTCATGTGGTCAGTGCTTATGGAGTATAGGTGCATAGGGAGAAGATCTGGTCCATACTGGATTGGCCACCACCCAAGAACCTTACACACTTGTGTGGATTATTCAGGATATACAACTACTGTATATGGTTTGTAAATGGGTTCTCATAGTTGGATACACCACTCACGGATCTCATGAAGAAAGGGGCGTTCAGGTGGACATAGGAGGCCCAAAAGACATCTGACAGGATGGAGGAAGTGATGAGAACTTGCCCAGTTTTATCACTTCCTGATTTCACTCAGCCCTTTGTGATTGAGTGTGATTTGTTGGGTGAGGGGATAGGAGCAATTTTGATGCAATAGAGACATATGATATCATACGAGAGAAAAAATCTCATGAAGTTAGAAATACTCTACTCCATCTACGACAAGGAAATGCTCACCATCATGCATGCTTCAGAAAAGTTTAGAAAATACTTGGTAGGTAGAAAATTTGTGGTTAAGATTGACCATAATAACTTGAGACACTTCCTGGGGTAGAAGGACTTGAATGAAAGGAAATAGAAGTGGGTTAGAAAATTGAAGGCATATGACTTCGACATTGAGTATGTGAAAGAAAAGGAAAATGCGGCCGCTGATGATCTCTCCAGGAAACTAGAGATATGTTCACTTGTAGAGATTTCAGCTGACTGGAAATCTCATCTCTTGGTAGAGTATTCAAAGAACAAATTTGCGTCTGAGTTGATGGATCAAAACGTATCGGATGACATGTACAAGGTGGTGGATGACATCATCTATTACAAGGGTTGCATATACTTAATCCCAGAGTCTACATTGAAGGAAAATATTATGAGGGCTATGCATGACACACCTCTGGTAGGTCATCCTGGATACTTTAAAACTTATAGGAAGATCAGGGAGAGGTTCACGTGGAAGGGCCTCAAAGATTATGTATTAAGGAATGCGAACAAATGTGTGACTTGTCAGCAAAACAAGTTAGAGTAGACCCATCCAACAATATTAAGACAACCATTACCCATTCCAGAGCAGAAGTGGGGAAGCATATCTGTGGACTTCATCACAGGTTTTCCTAAAGTACAGGGAAGAGATTGCATATATGCGGTGGTCGATCGATTGACCAAATTTGTAAATTTATTTTCCATATCTTCATAATATAAGGCAACAAAGGTAGCAGAATTGTTCTTCAGGGAAGTATTCATACTCCACAATTCGTTGAAGTACATTGTCAGTGGCAGGGACAACAAGTTCCTTAGTGCATTTTGGCAGAAGCTGTTCAAGTTGGCTGGCACAAAGTTGGATCCTAGCACTATTTACCACCCCCAGACAGATGGTCAGACGAAGATCATGAACAAATGGCTCAAGGGGTATTTGCATAACTATGTGTCCGATGAGCAAAAGGCATTTGTCAGGTGGTTACATTTGGGAAAACATTGTTATAACACCACTTACCACATGTCTATTGGTATGACCCCATTCAGAGAATTATATGGTTATGATGCTCCTTCATTTGTTGATTTGGTGTTTGGGGATAAAAATTCTCCCAAAGAAAAGGATTGGATCCAATATAGTCAAGACATCCTCAAGACTCTCAAAGAAAATTTACAGATGACCCATAATCAACAAAATATCTATGCGGATAGGCACAGGGTCGAGCACACTTTCGAAGTAGGAGACTTGGTATTCTTGAGATTAGATCCATACAGACAGTCTTCACTGAAGAAATGTGGTGCAAAAGAGATTAAGCCATGATTTTATGGTCCCTATAGATTGGTTCATAGGATTGGTGAGGTAGCTTATGAGTTGGAGTTACTGGAGGGAAGTAAAATTCACAATGTGTTTCATGTTTCATGCCTTAAGAAGGAATTGGGACAACAAGTCACTTCTTTGACCGAGTTACCCCCATTGGATGAGGAGGGGTAGTTAGTATTGGTTCTTGAGGAGATCTTGGAGGTACGAGGGACAATATTATGTAAGAGGGTGATCCGAGAGTACCTCATTGAGTGGAGATATTTTCCAGCAAAAAATGCCACATGGGAAAGTGACCAGATCTTGCAACATCCTAACTTGAAGTTGCTTGAGGACAAACAATATCGGGAAGGGAGGATTGTAATGTCCCTCTCCAAATGATCTCTCCAGGATATTGACATAATAGCCTAAGTGATTCCCTTAGGCTATAGTCAGTTTAAAAGGGGAATTAATCAATTATTTAATGTCATAGGGGCAGAAAAGTAACTTTTTAAAAGTGACATTGAGTAATTAAAAAAAGGGGTGTTTTAAGTGAATTAAAGTTTATAAAGTCACTTTACTTTATTAAAATGGTAAAAGGGTCCGAAAAGGGTCAACGAAGAGATAAAAGGAGAATGAGGGCACCCTCTCTCATTATCCATATGTTATTTTTTCAAAAAATGAATTGAGAGAGCTCTTGTGGATTTGGCTCATGGGACGAAAAACCTAGAGGAGTTTGGGATTGGATTCAGTGGTGAAACTATCCACCCTAGTAGATATTAGAAGAGGGGTCATTCATATTTATTCATTGTGCTTCAGTGTGGCTACATATTTCTTCATTTGATAGTTGTTTTCTTCATTTGCAGGGATCGATTTCAGGAGGCCGAGTTTGTCTTGGGTCTGCTTTTTGGTTTCGGGGATAAGGTTTTCTTGAGTTTTGGGATTGAGTTACTTGCTTGGAGATCGAATATTTCATTGTTGGGTTGATTTTCTTTGTGGAGAGGCACCTTTCATATAACATGGGTTGTTCTATTACTTAGAGACTGAGTTTTGTCCATTAGAGGATGATTTTGTTTAAAGTTTGATATTTCCCATTGTTGGGAAACATCACACTCATTGCGGGGCCGATTTATCTTCCTGGAGGTTGAGGTTAAAGTTGTTGGATTGATTTCTCAAGTGGGAGGAGTCTGTGAACCTTGCTAGGAGAATTTATGTATCTGGGAAAGGTCAAAACCTCCTTGGAAGAAAAGTCATGGGGAATGGAAGATTACACTAAGTAGCAGACCATTGGTTTTAGTTATTACAACAACAAGTTAATCTATTTCTGTCAGCCAATTATACACCTTAGATTCACTGTATCTCAACCATAAATATGTGAGTTACTGCTGATAATAAACAAGTGTAATTTCAGCTATGTTTTCTTTACTATATCAACTGTGAGTTATGGTTCTTTTATATGCTTGTTATTGTATACATTTGTTGTGTTTAAAGGAACTTTGTCACACTTGAATCATATAACAATAACCCATAACACTTCAGAAACTCAACTAAAAATACCACAATAGTAAATTGGGAGTTTAGCAGTGAGAATATACCTACAGCCTAAGTGTTTGACGAAATTCAACACTCAGAAAGACTCATATATTGCTACAACAGTAAGGCAAATTGTGACAACAATGGTTAGGTTCAATACAGATCAAGATTTCGATGGTAGTTGTCTTTGAGTAATTTCTTATTATAATACTACATATAGAGGAACAATTGATCCCCTTATTCAAAATGGTGTTTAGAATGATGTTGATCAACGTGTTTCTTCATCCTATTCTAATCCATTACTAGATTATCCTTGAGTGTGCAAAGAATGTCGACTTGAGAGGTGAGGGTTTTGGCTACCTCCTGCACCTTAGAGACTCCTGATAAGTAGGATAGTATTAGTGGGAGATTTTTTCCATAAACAGCCTCAAAGTGAGTCATTCGAGTGGTAGCATGATAAGTGATGGGCCAATGAATTGCAACAAGGGTATTGAACTCCTCAATTGTAACTTTATATTGCCAACCTAGGGACATACTTCTTTGACAAGGTATTGTGCACTATGCATGCAAACTACATAAAGAAACATATCTACTTAAGAAGGAGACATGTTAAATCTATGAATGAAAGGACTACTTCATCCATGTAAAGGATAAAATGTATTGAACAATAATCAAATGAACGTTGCAAAATGATTGAATGAAAAGAGTTTCAAAACAGAACTTGAAATAACCTACTAATCAAAGGCTAACCCCACTTAATTTGACATAAATGAGAGCTGAAATGATGTACTACAAACCAAAGTAATGTAACACCCCAATTTTAATCCCTATGAATTAGAATGTATTATGTAAATGCGACTTCAGATGGTGAGTCGGTATGTTGAAAGGCTAGGGTTCCTAGAAATGTAATACTTCTATATATATTAATAAAATGCGTCGTTGGATGCAAGATGGACAAGGACAAGATATAGGGGGCTATGATTCCACGAGAGAGGGGGATAAAGGGGCTAAGTCTTTTATTATTATGTTTATTCACCCATCTTTGTTTTAGTTGGGATAAGTGATTACATGAGCTTCTTGGGGAGGCCATGTGGTTCTTGGTTCTTGTAATTATATAAACCCTATTTTGGGATGTTTTGGGGAGAATAATTTTCATTCATTCATTCATTTGGGAATTCCTCATTCATTCTTGCTCATTCATGTGCTCTTGGTTTGGGCATGGAAAGGTGTGGTTGGGGAAGGAGAGACATTGCTAGATTGATGTAAGAAATTACTAATCAGTCTGAGAGGGAATGGATTCCTGTGTGCATGAGATTGATGGAAATTTTGAAAGAACTGTCCACAACTGAGGATCCTTGGAGTTTTACAACATCGATATTTCATGATCAGTAGCACTAGAGCCCTAGAAATAAATTGGAACAACTTGATGAACTGCATGGAAGAGAAAGGGGTTCATTTCTTTGGGTTGTGCAGGATAAAGGGGAAAAGAGGTGGTGAATTAGGATTGTTGTGTGTTTGGGAAAACAATGAGAGCTTGTTAGCTAACTACTATATGTTTAGAGTCAGCCTAGGACCTATCCTTGTGGATTCATATCCCTGGGTTGGGGGTGACTTGTTGTTGATATTTGGAACAACAATTTCTATGGTTGGGTGGAACGTCCTTGGTCTGCAGCCAGTTGGTGGATGGTTTTATTAATGATAAGCGATCTCTATGTTTTCCTGCATATTTATATTATGTTGTGTATTATTATTATCTCTGAGATGATGTGTTTATGCTATGCTCATTTGTTGTTAATCTTGTGCATGGCATATTGTTAAGAATTCTTTCATGGTTTAACATGTTTTGTTTAGTCGCATGCTTTAGATTCATGTTTCTTGAATGGAAAGAATGGAAAAAAAATTCGTAATCAGTCTAAGAGGGAGAATTTGGAAGTACCCGAGCAATGGGTACATTTCAGATCAACATCTAGACAAATTGTTTTAGTATTTGTTGTACCGGGTACATGCCAAAGTGATATCAGAGCGAAGTTTTTCATGTGATGATGTTGGGTATGTTAAAAATTGGTATCAAAGCAAGGTTTTTCATGTGCTGATTCCAAGTATGTTACAAATTGGTATCAAAACCGTAGGTTACAACAATGGGCCTTCAAGGGTCTACTACATGATAGGACATAAGTTCTTGACTGAAATTAAATAATTTCCATGGGACATCATTGAAAGGGAGAATTTTGCAGTTCAACATTGTATTTTCAGCTTTGGAAACCATGTTTAAGTTAATCTCCATGGCCTTGGATTTCCAACGAGCCGTCACTTGCTTGATTTGGGCATCAGGAGTAAAAGTTGTGACTCCTGGAATTCCAATGCACAATCATCATTGATCTAACCTCCACATGGGTTCTCCGTTATTGATCCACAATCTGCCTATTTTACTTTATCCCACATGCATTGGAGAGGGTTTTCATGACCTGTTTATAATAAAAACTGACCCCTTTGTCACTTGTACATGAAGCACGGAGAGCCACAAAAAAATGTGAAGCTTACACGTAGATGTAAATTTTGGTTGGTAGGACCCCACAAGAAATGAATGTTCTCCAGACTGGAAATCACTTGGGAAAATGGAGGCGGTCTAACTCGATGACCCGGTTCCTGGTGGAACAGACCAAAGTCGATTGGGGGAGTTGGATGGAAGGCTTATGTGGTGGCCTAGTGGACCAGACCAGACCAGAGTCGATTGTTGAATGGAAGGCTTGTGCAGTCACTCAGTGGCTAGTAAGCCTGTGGACTAGACTGGACTAGAGTCAACTATTGTATGGAAGGCTTGTGCGATGGCATGGTGGTTGGTGAACCATATTAGAGTTGTTTGGAAGTTCCATGAGAGAAGTGGCTCGGTGGCACGGTGGACCGGACCAGAGTTGTTGGAAGTTCCACGAGAGAAGGGGTAAAATGGTCTCCCAGTGACTGGAGCCATGTCAACACCACATCATCATCCATGTCATTATATTTCCATGTAGGAAAGATTGTCCTACATTTAAAAAAAATGCCAAGTCTAGAGCCATTTTCTTATTTTGGCCATAATTGGAGCAGTTTAAATCGGATTGAGATGAAACCTCTAAGTTTTTTCCATAGAGACGAGATATAAAAAAATTCTAGAGAGGTCCGTTGTCCATTTCTGCTTGGATTTGTTAGGAATTGCAAAATATTGTTTTTTAAAGATTTGGGCCCAAATAATTGGCATAGATCTAGATTAAGCTGAAATTCTTGGAGAGAGTCTAGAAAGTAGACATGGAAATAACCCATGAATAAATTGAATAAATTCTAAGGGGATTGGAATAGGGATGCTGAAATAGGCCAAAATCCACTATTTTAGGCCACTTTTTGGGGATTTGTTTGATTTTAAGAGGAAAAGTGACCCTAGATCACAAAATTGGAAAATTTTATTTACTCGACATTTTATATACTCATCGGTTCCAAGTCTAGAAAAAAAATTGTAAAAAGGATAGAGTTGCAGATTCCATATTGTTGTAGAATCTTACTGGAGTGACATATGGAAAATATGAAGGTTGTTGTGTGTTCACCATTATTATTATTATTAGTGTCTGATGCAAAAATTTTCTTGATTCCTTATGGATTTTATTCTATAGTTGACAAAAGTTGACCTAGTAAAATTGCATTAGTGGAGAAAGTGTATAAATGGGGTGAACATGGATTTTTCATGAAACCATAGCTGCCAACTTAGAAATCAAAATAAGGTATGAGTACAACAATTGGAAATTTAATCTAGAGGACTATATGATAGAAGGATTGAATCCTCTGAGAGAGAATCTAGTTATTATATAAAGCTACAGGAAAATGGAATTTGACCTTTGTGAACCATGTAATTATTCAAAATAAAGATTTCTCAAATGATGTTAATTTTGGGAAAACATTTTCAAAGGTTACAGGTACAAGACAAACACCCATAATTAGTGAGAAAGGTCTCATATAATCATGATAGTTCCTATGCAAAGGTATATAAGCACATTTGAAAAGTGCAATAGCCTAGTAATCGAAAGAGGAAGGGAATGAACTTGATCTTGGAGATGACAGATGTTATAAACTAGAAAATTCATTTGAGAATCAAACTAATTATTACTTGTAATAAAATGAAATGGAAGCATGACAAAGCTTGTAGATGTTAGATGAGGGAATAAAGAGTTGTAGGGAAAGTAATGAAAAGTGGATAAAGAACTCGAGAATAGTAGAACAAATGAATTATTATTCAACTGCTACAGAGTTTGAATGAACTGCAAGGCACAACAACAAGTATTCTCACATGGGACATGAATCTAGTGGGTGAAGAATGTCATTAATGGGCATAGAAAAAAAAAGTAAGACTCCATAGCCTTGAAGGTAGAGATGTGAAGATAGTTGCAAAGATTGATGTGAAAGAGAATAAGGAGCTTAGGAGGTGATGTGTGAATCATCTCTATGTGCCAAACACATGAGTTTCTGAGAAGTATTTGCTAGCTATGACTTAGCTACTTTGTCTATAATAATACTCAGAACAAGAAATCCACTTATGATAATAGAGTTCACAGTGGAAGAAGGATACCAATGCAAAGAAATCGAGGATAGAACAATGAAGGTTCTTTCACTTGAAAATTTCCAGTGATTGAAAATAAACTTCCATTGGAAATGGTTTTGAGTGGGAAAAGTATGGCATCACAAGGAATTATTAAATGAAGTGAAGAGGACCATTCCCAAAATTGGGAAATCCAATGGACAACTAGAAGTAATAGCAGGTATGTGGAATGATTATGGTTAAGTTGATTCAAGGATGTTGTGGTAGTAGAGTGATGGAATGTTGTGAGCTACCTCATTCCAAGGTGTTGAAATGCTTCATAAAGGTAAAGTTTGGATATGTCCGCCTAAGAGAAGATGCTGCCAATATAACGTATTGATTGGATTGCAGAATGGCCAAGTGGAACTTGGCTAGAAAGTGTTCAGATCAGGGAAAAATAGCGCATATGAGCATAATGGGATCACACAAGGAAGCAAGGATCTGGAGAAATTCAAGGACAACCAGTTACAACATAAGAAAATAAATAATTAAGTGAACTAAAACAAAAATGCCCTAGAGTGCATGATGCATACAATGAAGTTAGATGCGTTAGTAGGCATGCCGACAGTGAATTCTTGGTGCATATGGATGTGCATTTGTACATATGTACATGCTTGGATATGCATATGTCATACTTGTAGACTTAAAATAGTATGTTGTTATATACATGCAATAATGACATTATGGAAATTGAGTATGACTAATGACATATTATGTATTAAAAAAATGATATAGCATGGTTAAAGATGTGGATGTTTTTATGCTTATGACTTCCATCCATGTGAAGACCCATGAGGGTGGTAGGAATGGTGATAAAAGAAGATGGAGGAGGAAGCCTATGAGCTTATACAAATACTAGCTGATCATGTAACATCAAGTAGGTTGATAACAACCATGCATGTATGCATTTGGTTGCATCTGATGCACAAATTCTTAAGGGAATTGAGGTAAGAATTCCCTTAGTTAAATTTTAAATATTTAAATTGATATGTAATGGATGAAGTCCTAGAGTATATAAATGTTGTTCATACTAGAATGCATTTAGTTAAAATTTAGTTGCATATTGTGTTATGACTGGTCATGAGATCATACCTAGGTAAAATCATGAGACACATTCCTACTATATCAATGAATTCCCATAGAGCTAGTCATGTGTGAGACCATGAGATGGTTGGATATGGAAGGGATATAGCACTATGTGAGTGCTCAATGGTTTCTCCTGTATAGCTGATGTTTGGACTGCAACCACTTTGTTGACATTGAAGAGCACTTATGAATCATGTTCCTAGTGTTGTGTATGGGTTGAAGAGGAGGGTATCCAAATAGTTGGAAAAGTAATTGGGAAGAGTTTTGAAGATGTTTTGAGGCATTGGATAGACCTTCCAAATCACCATGGTGGAATGAATGACATAGATATGTGGTATTGTGTAGTCAATGCAGGGATGCATTGTGTAGTTGTGGTCATGGGTATTGACACATCGTTTTTTATTTTATTGGGAATTATTTGTTGCATTATGAAAAGCACATGGTGTTGAAAATGCATAATGAATGATAGTTGCATTATATTTAATATGAATACTAATTGAAGGTGATTGAATTGTTAGTTTGTTACAATTATGAGATCACTTTTCGAGTTGTTGAAAAGGTTATAGAGATAGAATGATAATGCACATTAGTATTGACAGTCTATTTGGCTGAGTGAAGGTTGAGAAAATTGTAGGTGGAGTGGTCTTGGAAATGGAAATAATGTAATCCCATAAGAAAGACTGATATCTACTTTTGCGAGAGCCAAACATTATGAGAAGAAAAGTCATTCCTAGGAAATTTTATTTTCCGGTATTAAACAATTTTGGAAATTATAATTTAAAATTATTCACAATCTATTTGGCTGCATGGAAATTGAGAAAATTGCAGGGAGAATGGCCTTAGATATGGAAGGGATGTAAGCCCATAAAGAAGATTGATGCTTTCTGATGCAAGAGCCAAATGAATTATGAGTAGGAAGCTCGTGCTTGGGAAATTCTATCTTCCTGTATAAAACATATTTGACATTTAATGAGTGAAATTGTTATGATGATATCTCATGATGATTTTGTGTGTAAACAGATAAGATGTTTGATATTGAGCCTGGAAGATCGGGAAGAGGAGCACCAAAAGGAAATAGAGATCAAGGACAAAGGCATGGAACAAATAAATTCCATTGGACTTGTTGCAGCTGTAGTACATGGAGTTACAACTCTTATACTTCCTGGCCGAGTGCATTGGAGCCCTGAAGAGAACTGGTACATCCTGAAGGACTGCATAGTAGATACGGGGGTACACTTCCTTGGGTTGTGTAGGCTAATGGGGAGTGCGATCTTGTTGGTTAGAACTACTGCCAAAAATGTAAAATTGTAAAATCATTGTGCATGTTTTGGGTCGAAGTGCCTATGTATGCATGTTTTTAGGTCGAAGTGCCGATGTATATAAGAATTTGGTTGGACTTTATGTGCATATTAAAGGCATGAGATCCTAGATTTGTAATATTAAGAACATTGGTATGATGTTGTGCATTGAGGATAATGAAAAAATAAGGGGAGGGGGATGTAACACCCTGGTTTTAATCCCTATGGACTAGAATGTATTATGTAAATGTGACTTAGGATGGTGAGTCATTATGTTGAAAGGTCGAGGTGCCTAGAAATGTAATACTTCTATATATTAATAAAATACATCATTGATTGCAAGATGGACAAGGACACGAAATAGGGGGATACGATTCCATGAGAGAGGGGGCTAAAGGGGATACATATTTTATTATTATTTTTATTCACATGTCTTGGTTTTAGTTGGGAGAAGTGGTTACATGCGCTTCTTGGGGAGGCCATGTGGTTCTTGGTTCTTGTAATTATATTAAACCTCTTTTGGTTTGTTTGGGGTTGAATCATTTTCATTCACTCATTCGTTTGGGAATTCCTTATTCATTCTTTCTCATTTGTGTGGTCTTGTTTTGGGCATGGAAATGAATGGTAGGAGGAGAGCCATTGCTAGATGGATGTAAGAAGTTATTGATCGTTCTAGGAGGGAATGGATTCCTATGTGCATGAGATTAATGGCAGTTATGAAAGAAATATACACAATTGAGGATCCTTGGAGTTTTCTAGCATTGATATTTCCTGATCAGTAGCACTAGATTCCTGGAAAGAAATTGGAGCAACCAAGGGGATTGCATGGTAGAGAAATGGGTTAATTTCTTTGGGTTGTGTAGTATAAAGGGGAAGAGAGTTGGTGAATTAGGATTGCCGTGTGTTTTGGAAAATAGTGAGAGCATGTTAGCTAACTGTTGTGTGTTTAGATTCGGCCTAGGACATAGAGGCTTCACCTTGTTGACCAATATCTTATCACGTTCATTCATAAAGGGGTTTTTTTAATTGTGAAAAATAAGGTCAATATGTTGTAGGCATTTTGGGGGGGATGTGGGGTTTCAAGGGGTTTATATCTATTGGGGGGTATAAAAATGGGTATCTAGTTAAAATAGGGGTTTCTTTTATTGGAAAGATGTATTGGGAGGGGGGGTTCAACAAAATGATTTGGGAGGTATTTATCAATATCTAGTGAAATTAGGGGTTTTATTTAATATCCCATGAACACGGGTGCTATGCCATAGGTTCAATGAGTGAAGACCCCGTGGCCTAGGACCCATCCTTGTAAATTCATGTCCCTCTCTCAGGGGTGACTTGCTATTGACATTTGGAACAATAGTGTCCATGGTCAGGTGTAACATCCTTGGTATGCATCTAATTAGTGAATGGTTTAATTAATGATAAGTGCTCTTTGTGTTTTCTTACATATCTAGATTCCGTTGTGTATTATTATTATCTCTGTGATGATGTGTTTATGCTATGCCTATTTGTTTTTAATGTTGTGCATGACATGTTGTTAAGCATTCTTTCATGGTTTATCATGTTTTGTTTAATTGCATACTTTGGATTCATGCTTCTTGAATGGAAAGAATGGAACAAAAATTTGTAATCAGTTTAAGAGGGTGAATTTGGAAGTACCCGAGAAATGGGTACATTTCAGATAAGTATTCAGGCAAATCATTTTGGTATTTGTTGTACTGGTTATGTGACAAAGTGGTATTGGAGTGAATTTTTTCATGTGTTGATGCTGAGTATGTTACAAATTGGTATCATAGCGATATTTTTCGTGTGTTGATGCCAGGTATGTTATAAGTAAATTTAACTAAGTTGATGTACTACAATGCCGAAAAAAACCTATTACAAAATATAATTAAATCTACTTTAGTTAATCTACTGAAAACACAATTTAATCTACCACAATTAACATATCGTAAATTTGAACCAAAGCACTAGAAAAAAAGCTATTTCTACTTGAAGTGACATACTACAAAGCTAAAGCAAACAAAGTTAACAATACCTCCTCACACTGATATAAAACCATACAATTTACTTGAAATGATATGATGTAATATGCTACAATAAAGGAAGACTAATTGCAGGAAATGATGCATAACAAAAATGGAAACAAGATGGACTAAAGATAGTCGAAATGAAAGGAATGTAATAGGACAAAGATGTTCCTTGTTCAACCTTGAGTGGGCCCTACCTAAGGCTTCTATACAAAACCTAGAAAGACTAATAAAAGTAAAAAATATGGAAGTAAGATCTCTGCATTAGAATATTAATCCATAATAGCAATACGTCCTCCAAGATTTCGAATTCCTTAGCTCTAAAAGAGTTTCTAATTCTCCAAAAGTAACCCAGACTAGTTATGGATAACCTATAGCTTCTATTTATCCAAAAATATTATATCAATCATCCATTTAATTAGTCTTGATTGAAAGGCTCATGTCCTTAGGATCCCTATAATCAAGGGCCTATGTTTTAGGGATCAAATATCCTTCCAGTTTGACCTTTATCAATCATTAATCCACGTGGATATGATGTTGGATTCCATTCCTTAAGTGATTGAAGGCTTGGAAATCCTTGGAGGTTGATGAGGGGACACAACCCNCCTTCAACTTCGACTTCCTTGATCCATATGTTACTACATCCTTAGATATGCATGAAATATCAAAACCATAACTAAACTAAGATACATCAAAAATCAATCCCCCAAATTGTTTCATTAACAATCAATTGCACAAAACCCAACACAATTTTATTAATTGTAGAACCCCCCTACTAACCCATAAAAAAGATTGTGATTCATGAAACATGCTAAAATGCTCACACATCTAACATCAATTTCAATAAACATGAATGCAACTAATTAAAAATACACTACAACATATAACTACTCAATAACACAAAGTTTATGCATAACAATCTAAACCCATAAATAAAAATATTGTACAGATATAAAACACTTATCTTTTTAATCAAATGCACAACCGACTGCAAAGGAAAGAGGATCCACCCAATCGTAGATTTGTTGCTCCAAATCTCAACAACAAATCACCCCCAAGTTGGGGCTATGAGTCCATAAGAAAGAGTGGCTCCTAAGGGTGTCTATTGTCCACTCACAATAAGCTAGTTTCCTATAACCATCCCAATCCATCGGATCTCTTCCCTCAACTTGAAAAACCTAAGGAATATGATCCCCTTCTTTGCTACATAGTCCCTCAGGCTATCCCCCTCCCTCTAGGGATCTGAATAGGTTGGATAGGAATCACTCTTGCTAGGGGCTCCAGGGATTTACAACTGCAACAAAAAACTCTCAGCGTAAACTCCTTTTATCTCCATAATAGTCTCACTCTACAGGCCTAAAAACCCGCTTCTTCATGCCATTATAGCTCCAACAAGTTTCCCACAAACCCCACTATGGATTCCTTCCCATTTTATCACCCAACACCCTCTTGTTGTCCCAAAATACACTTGTAAAACCTTCCTACAATTCCCATTCGAATTTCCCTTTTTACCAATGCATGTTGACTCTCACATTCC
>ML781407.1:58860-76469 GCA_009831015.1 Picea engelmannii
ATTTTATTAGTGAGTTGAGTTTTATTTAAGGAAAATGTTTTAATTAGAATTAGTGAATTAAATAATATCCATTGATCTCAAGTGAGGTCATAAGTAATCTCAGTCGTCAATCAATTTGGAGATTAAGGTTAGGTCATAACTCAATCTTAAAAAATCAAGACTAGGGTAAAGACGAAGATACTTTCTATCAAAGACCAAGGTGGGAATTTTACATAGAGATAGAAAAGAAGGACTTTTGCTACTATGAAGTCAGTTGAGAGTGTAGAAGCAAAGAAGTACTTTTGCTTACGCATTGTATGAGTGAGTGAGATCTCATAGAGAAAGGGTGAAGAGTATTTCATCCAAGTGTTGATGAAGAGAGGGTTGGATCACAAAGGACTGTGATTCAAGAGATAGATAGGTGGAGAAGGAATTCCATATAGAGATCATACAGGTCAAGGAGAAGAGAGAGTAGAGGCAACCACACGTGGGTTTAGGCTGATTGAATCCAGAGGAAAGTGTAGCACCGCACATAGGTTTCTGTACAATATTTCATTACGTGTATGTCGGTTCTAGTGGAGATAGGTGCATATACAAGAGTGAGAAGGAAAGGTAGGTATACCTCGAAAAATATGTTTTATTTAGGGTCGTACAACAGTATAAACTTTTCCAGGTTTGTTTGTAGTTGTATTTCTCTCAGTGGGTCAATATCCCTATTACAAGATCCCTTATTTGACCATAATAAAAACGTCTAAATATTGGTTTTTCCTCTGGGGTTTTTCCAAGAATTTCTACCTAAAAATATGTGTCTTGTAAGCAATATTTTGGTTTCCTTATTTATGCTTTCATTGTAATGTTTAGTTAATTACTCAGTTGTTCTTTAATTCAATAAGTGATTTATTTGGAATTAACTGTCGAGTGTTGGGTAGAGGGGTCAAATCAACATGGTATTAGAGTGACATGCTCTGAGAGGAAGCCATATCTCAGATTCATAGAATTTGGAGGCATATATATCAGATCTACAAGGAGACATTGTCATATCTATAACTAGTAGGTGGAAATCGAAGGATAAATTTAAGGGAAACAACAATATTGAGGCATAAATAGGGTTTTGTAGGTTTACGAAGTTGTATGAAAGTTATATATGGAACATAAAAATACATACGTGGGCCTCTTTGGAGACATGCACATATGTGTGGGGTGTAGTAAGCACATAAGTGTACACATGCGATTCTCATTAAGGGAGGTCGTGCACATATGCGGGTTAGAGTGGTGACATGCACATACAGGGCCTTACATGACAATACATGGGTAGTTTAAGATGAGGGTTATCGGATTAGATCAAATAAACGGTAATTGGATTGTGATTTGAGGATATTTTAGATTGGGTTTCCAACTACAATCCTTGGAAGGAGAGAATAATGTTGGTGTTGATGGAGAACATGATCTAGGAATTCACTAATATTCATATCACTCCTCCAATTGATGCAATAAAACTTGTCATCCATAATCAAAAGGATGTGAAATCCAAGCACATAATTCCAGATGGAGTGAGGGATCATTTGATCCCTCATTTATTTGGAAAGACAACTTCCAGGTACATGTGGGAGGCTCCGAAGATTTTATTTCAAAGTAAGAATGAGAATCTCAAAAAGGTGCTGAGAGAGAATCTCAAAGACACAAAGATGATAGGACCAGACACAGTGACAACTTATCTTACTCGAATCCGAGTTTCAAGATGAAATGGATGTAGTTGGGGAGACAATGAATGATTCAAAATTGGCGAGGAGGATGACATTAAAAGGATTCACGAAGCAATGAACACCATTCATGAAAGGGATCATAGCATGTGAGAACCTCTCTGATTGGTCAAGGTTGTGGGATTACTTCGTTCAGGAGGTACTTTGAGACAAAGAACTGAATGGAGTTCGAAAAAAATGATGATAACTGTTAGATCCTAGGAATGCACCTCTTCCTTCTATTCCTCCAATCAACCCATCCTTTGTCAAGAAACCTAGCTTTTACTTAATCTTTCTTCATGATGTGTTGAGTCATTTCCACTTGATTTTTGTCACCCTTTATTTGCTTTCTAGTTAGTTTATTTCTCTTTATAAAGTTGGGACAAGTTATGATTTGAATTAAAGAAGTCACATCACCATGGTTATATTACTGCTGGGATACAAACAGGTCAACTTAGGCCTATTGATGCAAAAATATATTGATTGCAAGAATTCCCCCATTCTTGCAAACAACAGAATAAGCGTTATTTTATGAGTTGTAATGTTCTAAAAATATTTAAAAGTTTAAATAACGGTGTGTTGGAACCTCACATGAGTTTGCATCTCCCTTTACACTCAAGATCATGCATATTTCCACCATTTCATTCAGCATTACAAAGTTCATTCTAATATCATGCATGCTTGTGCCTCGAGTTATTATTATTGCAGGGTTGTGTGTGGTTATTATTATAGGTGGTAAATAAGACCGAAACAAAGAATACATTTGAAAACTATTCTCAATAGAGGAAGCCAGGGTACGATGGTATCACCCCGATGGCACTGGAAGTTAAAGAGAGAGAAAATAGGAAGGGGATCCAAGTCCCTAAAATTCCCAACAAACCCAACAAAAAAACCAGGCTCACAAACCAGTTGAGGTTGAATTCCAAGGCACTATTTGATCCATCCATAAAAGAGAAAAATCCCATAGTGATCGAGGATGAGGATACTGAAGAATACCTCTCCGAATTTTCCAATATGGAGGATATGGTTGTACATACATTGAAAGGGATGACATGGGATAAGGTAAGGCAGAAATGCAGTGAAGGGGATACCTCATGAGTCAAATATGTTGTTGTAAGAACAGAGTGCCACGCAGATCCAAAATCAGAAAAAAATGTGATGCATTTTTTTCTACACCTTGAACATGATTCTGATGACATAACTCAAGATGTAGCGATGGCCCTTGAGCAGGTTCCCCATGATGTCAAACCAGAGATCGAAGGAAAAACGTTGATGGTGTAGGAACCTGTGAGAAATGAAATTGATAAAAAACCTGAGAAATAACTCAAATATGAAATGAGTCCAAGGAAATCCAAGATTTAAAATGACCTCAATAAACCTATTGCATAGGAAGAGTAGGGGCTCAAGAATGGAAGCAAGATAAAGACATTAATCAAGCCAAAAGTTGAAACTGACAGGGATATGGATGAAAACCACCAGATGCAAGCTCTCAAGAAACAAAATGATGACATGAGGCATTAAATGCAGAGTCTCCAGCAAAAAAATCAAACACATGAAGTGAAACATGCAAAATTACAAAGAAAGTATCAAAAGTTGTAGAAGAAACATCAAAAGGCATTGCCCAAATTTTCTGAAATACTTTGTTTTCCCCTATTTTAGTAATTTTCTTTTGGTTCACCTTCTGAACAACCAGAGGTGAAGTTTTGAAAACCGAAAGAGGTTTTGTTGTGAACATGCCGATTCACAAAAACATATCTTAGTTTGTACATAGGTATTATGTTTTGGGAGAATCAAATATATATTTGAGGATGTTTTTCATAGAAATTCACCAAATGCTATGTTTTTCCCTGTTTTAGTCATTGTATTTTGGTGCACTTTCCGAACATATGGAGGTGAATTTTTGAAAACCGAAAGAGGATTTTGTTGGGAATGAGTCCATTCAAAAAAAAATCTCTCAGTATTTACAGGAGTATCATGTTTGGGATAATCAAAGAGATCTTTGAGGCCATTTTCCCCATAAATTCACCAAATTCTGGGTGAGTTTTGTTCTAGTGTTAAAGGTTTGTCTCTAGTTATTGGCGTACATGGGAATCCATGCAAATTCAACTTCTAGCTACAACTTATGAAGAATTTTTATATGCATCCTTTTTATTTCATTTATCAACAATAAGTTCCAGTTGCACTGATAGATCTTTTTTAAAGTTCGGTTAGAGGTATTGCTGCCACTTGTAATGAGTTGTTATTTTTTATAAAAACGATATGTTTTCTTAAGGTCGTATTGATGGGGATTATGAACTGACACTCCAACTCAACTCCATTAATTTTAAAAAAATATTTACAAATTGTAATTAGGCAGTAACAATCAGGTGTATCTACATGATCTGATTGTGATGTAAAGTTGAACTTCAGAGTTAGATCCTAGGTAAGTAATCAAAACCTCTCTTGAGGAGGATAAATAGATTGATCTTTGAATGTAAATAGGTTCAATTTTTGGGTGGGGGATTAAGATATCAAGATACAGTTTTGGCTTATGAATTGCAAAAACCTACAAAGATTTGCACCAGTGAATATAATTTCTGGTGAACAGACTGTTTATTTTCTCAATATTACTTGTCTTTTGTTCTTATTTGGATGCACATTGAATATCTTGCAAATAAGATTTTCTTTATCTTTCATATAATGTGTTTACAACCTGTTGAGAAATGTTTTTTCAAATACTGTTTTAGGTTTAATACAATGTGTTAGATATGAAATTTCCAACTACACATAACAAATTGTATGCTTGTTGGTTTTATCTGTTCTACTCTTGCATCCTTTATTTGTTACACCGACATGCATGCCAATGGATAAAGGAAACATTGTGGTGAGTGTTGTTAAACTGTCCAACTTGATACCTATCCTTGAAAACCTACCCATCTGTTGACTATCTAACAAAACAAACCAAAATTATGAAAAACAAATCATTCCAAGAATTGAGGTGGCCTAGCTCTACCCTCTAGCAGTCAGGTGCAAACCTTAGGACCAACCTCTTCTGGCATTGTTGCTAGGGAACAAAGTAACGAAGAAATAATTCCCTAGGATAAAGACAATGATAAAATATAGTTTTTGATGGTGAACAAAATCCAGACACACATAGTGACTGCAATCTTTCACCCGACGACTCCAAAATCAAAGACTCCAGTGGAAGGAGAATCCAACTCATATAAAGATGAAATAAATGAAGGAAAAAATCAAGTATCAACTTATGAGTTTCCTCCATGAGCTTATATTCTTTTTCATCAGCTCATTCCTGATTTTTCCTTTACATGTAAAAAGGATCATCCTATGCTTTGTTTATTCAAATGACCATAGACCTACAAATTCACATTCCTCTTTGAGTGAAGAAGATTTGTCTTCTTCTTGTACTATCGACCTTGATATGATCTCATCATATGAGCTAATTGGAAATAATGAGGTCCATATCTCAATTCCTTCTAAAGTTGACCCATCTTGTAAACTTGTGAATAACAAAGTTGATTTACCACCTTCTCAAATTACTACTGCTCCATATTGTGGCCAACTCACTTATGTTCAATCCAAGGTCAGACAAGGTTACAAACCTATGAATCTGCCTTTTAAACTTCATGATTATCCTCCAGAATTTTTAGATTACCTTCCTAGGTTCAACGGACAAGACCATGTGTTAGTCGAACAACATATGGATGCTTTTGAGCAGTTTATAGACCTTGTTGAGATCACCCATGAGGATGTTTTCATGAGAATTTTTTATCAATCCTTGTACGAATAACCTAGGCTATGGCTTAGAAACTTAAAGGTCGATTCAATAGAATCATGGGAAGATCTTCATGATGCCTTCTTAAGGTATTGGGATGAGAACAAGTCATATGAAAAATACTTATCCAAGTTCTATGTCTTGAAGAAGGAGAGGGATGAAACTGTCACCAAGTTCAATAAGAGATTCCACAACTTCTATCTCAACATGCCTATTGTCATCTGACCTTCTGTAGTTGCTGTAAGGGTGTTTTACATCACAACTCATCATCACCCTGATTTAGTTCTTTATCTTAGAGAGAGGAAGTCTTCTTCCTTAGAAAAAATGTTTGGTGACGCTGAGGAGATTGAGGACAACATTCGATCTTGTGGAAGGCTCTTAAATCAAGTTTTGGATGAAGATTTGGAACATGAACAAGTTTATGAGAAAAATAAATAATATTTGGATACAAAGGAATCTGAGGAAGGATATGGACAACGAAAATCTGATCTTGGTTTTCATTTGCTTCAACATACTAATGCATCACTTTCAAATTTTTATTTTGCCCCAGATCCTAAAATAAATAAATTAGTTTTTTATATTCTTGAAGCTAATTATATTGATGATTATCATAAGGATGAATTAACAGAGGATGATGATTAACTTGTTAAGCAACAAATCACTGGGTCAAAACGTCTTGTTGTTTGTATTCAAGATCAACAACCCTTAGTTGTTTATGATGATATTCAAAATTTATGATTTCAAACTCCTATCAAAGTTTCTCATTAGAGAAAAAACATCAACAGTCTGAAGAAAGATTTTTCAATTGTCCATTCAAGCTTGAAGATTTTCAAACATATCATGAAGATCAGATTTCTAAAGTCGAATCTATAAATATTTATGACTTTCAAGAGTTTTTTCAGGGATGAAAAAAAGATAACTATTATAATAGTGTTGTTGATGAAGTAGATGCTTTGGATAAGGAGTATATTTTGGTTGATATGCAAAATAAAGCAATAATACCTTTTATTCTCAAAGGAAGAAAATTTTATGATTCTAGCTATAAATTACAAAGCACACCACAACTAAATTCATGTGCTTTCATCAATAAAACATAKAACTTGYAGGAATATATTAGCCATAAAAACYAGATTGAAGAATGCATTGTTGTTCCAATTCATCTTGCTGTTGATATAATAACTCAAAAAATTATATTTCTGCATAATGATATTGAAATACAAGAGAAACAAATTCAAGAAATCGRTGAGCCTGGATGTGACATTGTTGAGTAAAAAATAGAAKAAATCAGTAATGGAGAAAAGTAGTTCATTCATTTTGAACAACAAGAAGAGACGTCTGATATCATCCAYGGGGAAAAAAGTATACAAAGGCATCCTTCTCTCTTGGGTCAACCAGAGGTTTTTCACGAGTTTCAAGATCAAGTGGCCATTTATATGGAGTTGARCCAGAGCAATAAATTTTATGTCTTTCATTTTGTAAAGCCAAAATTTTACTGTAAGCATGGGATTCAAAATTGTAGATTGATGTTATATTTTTCAGTTTCTGTTGTCCTATTTGTGCTTAAACATGGAGGTTAGTTTCAGTTTGTTAATCCATTTCTCGAGTGGTTGCATTTGAAATTTCACTTCACATGATCAACTGGTTTTTAGCTGGTTAGGAGTAGGTGTATGTATATAAATAAGCTCGTTTATGACCATGAAGATTTCAGTTTTATATGGTATGTGATCAACATAATAATGACTCCATAGACCAATAAAGGAACTGGGGTATAGTTGCAGATTTGGTTTTCAATTGAAATAAGACAGATGTCATGGCTAGTAAAGAGAATGAAATGATTGGTGGTAGGGTGGTAGAAACAAAGAATTAAGGCACACATGTCTATTGTTCTTAGCACCTCACAGGGAAGTGCTACCCCCAGTTGGATCTGATGTTAAATCCTAGGCCTGTACCTCTTCCTTCTATTCCTCCAATCAGCCCACCCTCTGTCAAGAAACCTAGCTTTTACTTAGTCTTTCTTCATGATGTGTTAAGTCATTTTCATTTGATTTTTGACACCCTTTATTTGCTTTCTAGTTAGTTCCTTGCTCTTTATAAGGTTAGGAAAAGTTATGATTTGAATTAAATAACTCATATCACCATGGTTATATCATTATTGGGTTGCAAACATGTCAACTTAGGCCTATTGATGCAAAAATATATTGATTGCAAGAATGTCCCCATTCTTGCAAACAATAGAACATGCGTTATTTTATGAGTTGTAACGTTCTAAAAATATTTAAAAGTTTAAATAATGGTGTGTTGGCACCTCACATGCTTTTGCATCTCCCTGTACAGTTGATATCATGTGTATTTCCACTAGTTCATTCATCATTACATATTTTGTGCTAATATCATGCATACTTGTGCCTCGAGTTATTATTATTGCAGGGTTGTGTGTGGTTATTATTACAGGTGGCAAATAAGCCTGAAACAATGCATACATTTGACCACTATTCTAGACAGAGGTAGCTAGGGAATGATGATATCATCCCGAGAGTGATAGAAGTTAAACAAAGCAAAAAGAGGAAGGGGAGCTAGGTCCCTGAAATTCCTAGCAAACCCAACAGAAAAACCAGGCTCACAAACCTGTTGAGGTTGAATTCCAAGGCACTTTTTGATCTATCCATAAAAGAGAAAAATCCCATAGTGATAGAGACCTCTCCAAATTTTCCAATATGAAGGAGATGGTTGTACATACATTGAAATGGATGACAAGGGATAAGGCGAGGCATAAATGCAGTGAAGGGGAGATCTCAGGAGTCAAATATGTTGCTGTAAAAATAGAGTACCCTGTAGATCCAGACTCATAATAAAATGTGATGGAATTTGGTCCAGACCCTGAGCAGGATTTTTATGACATAACTCCAGATGCAAAGCTGTCCCTTGAGTAGGTTCCCCATGATGTCAAACCATATATCAAAGGAAAAACGTTGATGGTGCAGGAACATGTGAGAAAGGAAATTGATAAAAAACCTGAGAAAGCACCCAGATATGAAATGAGGCCAAGGAAATCCAAGATTTCCATTGACCTCAATAAACCTGTTGTAGATGAAGAGAAGGGGATCAAGAATGGAAGCAAGTTAAAGACATTAATCAAGCCAAAAGTTGAAACTGACAGGGATATGGATGACAACCACCATATGCAAGATCTCAAGCAACAAAATGATGACATGAGGCAACAAATTCAAAGTCTGCAGCAACAAAATAAAACACTTGAAGTGAAACATGCAAAATTACAAATAAAGTATCAAAAGATGTAGAAGAAACATCAAAAGGCGCTATCCAAATTTTCTGAAATACTCTGTTTTTCCCTGTTTTAGTCATTGGATTTAGGCATGCCTTCCAAACAATTGGAGTTTAATTTTTGAAAACTAAAAGAGGTTTTTGTTGGGAACGAGCCAGTTCACAAAAACCCTTCTCAAGTTTTACATAGTTAACACAGTTTTTGAGAATATAAGAGATCTTTGAGGTCATTTGCCCCATAAATTCGCCAAATGATCTGTTTTTCCCTGTTTTAGTCAATGTCTTTGGGCACTCTTTCTAAACAGATGGAGGTGAATTTTTAAAACCGAAAGAGGTTTTTTTTGGGAACGATCCCATCACAAAAAAATCTCTCAATTTTTACACATGTATCACAGTTTGGGAAAATCAAAGAGATCTTTGAGGCCATTTTTCCTAGAAGTTCGCCAAATTATGGGTGAGTTTTGTTCTAGTGTTAAAGGTTTGTCTCTAGTTATTGGCATACATGTGAATCCATGCAAAGTCAACTTCCAACTAAAAATTATGAAGAATTTTTCTATGCATCCTTTTTTCTGCAGTTATCAACAATAATTTCCAGTTGCACTAATAGATATTTTTTAAAGTTTAGTTAGAGGTATTGTTGGCACTTGGAATGAGTTGTTATTTTTTTTATAACATCAATATTTTTTGTTAAGGTCGAATTGATGGGGAGTTATGAACTAAAACTCTAGCTCATCTCTATTTAGTTTAAACAAATGTTTACAAATTGTAATTAGGAAGTAACAATCAGGTGTATCTACAAGATTTGATTGTGATGTAAAGTTGAACTTCAAAGTTTAGATCCTAGGTAAGTAATCGAAATCTCTCTTGAGGAGGATAAATAGATTGATCTTTGAATGTAAAGAAGTTCAATTTTTGGGCGGGGGATTAAACTATCATGATATAGTTTTGGATTATGAATTTCAAAAACCTACAAAGCTTTCCACCCAGTGAATATAATTTCTGGTGAATAGATTGTTTCTTTTCTCAATCTTACTTGTATTTTCTTCTTATTTGGATGCACATTGAATGTATTGCAAATAAAATGTTCTTTCTCTTTCAACTAATGTGTTTACAACCTGTTGAGAAATGTGTTTTTGAATACCGTTTTAGGTTTAATACAATGTGTTAGATCTGAAATTTCCAGCTACAAGTAACGAATTGTATGCTCATTAGTTTTATCTATTCTACTCTTGCATCCTTTATTTGTTGCACCAACATGCATGCCACTGCCTAAAGGAAACATTGTGGTGAATGTTGTTAAACTATCCAACTTGATCCCTGTCGTTGAAAACCTACCCATCTACTAACCATCCAAACAAACAAACCAAAATTATAAAAAACCAATCATTCCAACAATTGAGGTGGCCTAGCTCTGCCCTCTAGTAGTGAGGTGCAAACCTTAGGACCAACAAGAACCTTGCTCTTGTAAGTAAGGAAAATAAGGGGAATTTCAAGAAGATTATTGGTAGAGAGTATACCTCTCAAGAAAAAAATAAGAAGGCCATGAGAAAAGTCACACAAAGATGATAGGATCAAACACAGTGACAACTTATCTCCCTCAGATATGATTTTCAAGATGAACTGGATGTAGTTGGGGAGACAATGAATTATTCAAAATTGGCGAGGATGATGACATTAAAAGGATTCATGCATCAATGAACACCATTCATCAAAGGGATCATAGCACATGAGAACGTCTCTGATTGGTCAAGGTTGTGGGATTACTTCATTCAAGAGGAACTTCGAGACAAAGATTTGAATGGAGGTCGACAAAAAAATTATGATGAGAACCTTGCTATTGCAAGTCAATAAAATAAGGGGAAGTTCAAGAATATTGTTGGTAGATAGTCTACCTCTCAAGAAAAAAAGAATAAGGACATGAGCAAAGTCAAGTTCTTTATATGTCACAAGCTTGGGCATTATGCAGGGAAATGTCCAAAAAAGAAGAAGGGTGGGAAAAAAGTGAAACTAGAGGTAGCTACGTCGACGAAGACTCAAATGGATGAGTTTTGCAAGAAGTTTGAATAGAAAGAGTTCTTACTTGTTTCCCAAATGTCCTTGGGCACCATATCATCTAATGCATGGGTAATAGATAGTGGAGCTACATGTCATATGCTAGGAGCACAAGAGTTGTTTGAGAGATTCAAAAAGTCTGAGTCAGATATGTATGTGGAACTTGGTATGGGGACAAAGCATGGATGCGGGGATATAGAACACTTCCATTCTGGATGGAGTTAGGAGGAGTGTTGAAAGTGATGGACATGTTATGCGTGCCAGAACTTAGGAGGAGTGTGCTCTTAGTCTCAATGACTGAGAAGAAAGGATTTGGCGCAACATTATAGGATGGACATGCATTGATCAAGCCCATAGGATATAGCTCATAAACATAAGATTTTCTTGGATTTATAGAGAGAAAATTTTATAGGCTAAAGGGACAACCTATTTGAGCAATGAAAAGCAACAAAGTGGTAGAGAATAAGGAACAAGTAGCTCTGAAGGTTGAGCATCTCAGAGGGAGTCATCCTTCAGGTTTAGATGGGAAGGAGAAGCTTTCCAAGTTTGTCATGAAAGAGTCACGGTTTGAGATGAACATGTAGGATGATCAGGATCATGAGTGATCTAGGTGGATATTGGTGGCCACCCACTTGGTCCAAATTCCAATTGGCTCATCTTGACAGTTTTCAGTTCAACACGTTTCTCTGGAATGGGGACATTTCTTTGTAATTATGGGTTCTGCACTTCTGGGGATGTCTCGAGGACCTAAACAAAATATAGGTGGATATTGGTGGTCGCCCACCTATTCCAACTGGCTTATTTTGGAAGTTTTCATGTCAGTACATCTTTCTAAACTTCCAGGGCCATTTTGGGGCCCTAAACATTGTTTTCTTGGCATGCCACAATCAAATTGTAGATGGAGTCAAATTTTGATGACATAATGCACATTTCTCGAAAATACCTTTCCAATGAGCTATCACATGCCTAAAACAGAGATCGTATGCAAATGTTACAACCCCATGAAGTTGATGTACTAACTTACCCCAACGGGGCCCACATGACTTTTGGTGATTCATCTCCTAGGGTTAGGTTTTTGGATGTGTAGGGTTTTGGTATTCATGTTTATCATAAAAAGGACTTCAGAGCTTAATTGTAATCATCTTCTTGCGAATGAGCGTAGCTGACACATATTTTCTCAAAGATAAAGCTGCCACCATTCTAGTGATTCTTACACTTTGTATTTTTACAGTGTCTATACATTTATTTCATTAATAGAAATCATGTATTGTTGTATTTCTCTGTTTATGGAAATTTTTATGTGTATTTCATTGTAATATCTCTACTTTCATTTCATTCCGAAAATAATCTGGATCAATGGTATCAGAGCATGATTCTCTTGATCATTTTTCAATGCATGTCTTCGACAAGGTCCGACTATAGAAAGTTGGGTCTCGAGCTTTTCTCTCTTGAGGAAAATCACTCTCGCACGCTCAATAAACCCTCTATTGAAAAAGGAAAGAAAAACGATGAATCATAAGAGTCTATTAACTTGTTGCTTGAGAAAGCTCTCGTGTGACAAAGGGACGAAATGATGGAGAATTTTTACCACATCCTTCAACACCTTCCAATAGCAATAGACACATCCTCATCAAGCGACCACTTTGGAGGAACCTCTCCCTTCAATGCACAAGTTAATTTTGATATTCCCGTATTTGAAGGTCAGATAGATGTAGATGCCTTAGAAAAATGGTTAAATCTACTAGAAGGTTATTTCTATGTTCACAACTTTTTTGATAGGGAAAAGATCACCTTCACACTCCTCAAGGCTCTCCCCTATGTCAAACATTGGTAGGAAAATTTCTAGGAGAAAATTTCTAGAGAGGAATCTGGAATAATGGGGCCGAGCCCACTTGGGATTTTTTTATGGATGAAGTCAAGGAACAATACTACCCTGTTGATAACTATGAAGACCAGTACATGAGATGAACCACACTATGGAAAGAGCAGTGCCAAACAGTGTCGGAGTTCACAAATACTTTCCATACCTTGCACACCAAGCTAGGTATCAAAGAATCTAAGCAACATCTGGTTCTAAAATACCATGGAGATTTGCATAGGTACATACAAACTAAAATGGATTTCGTAAAGATCTCATGATTGAGAGCGACCTATCGATATGTTGTCGAAATCAAGCAAAAATTTAGGCACCAGAACAAATGGGAGTTCAGGTTTGCAAATCCACAACAACCAAAGCATGGAAAAGATGACCTTAACCAGTAACCTCCCGACAACCAGTCCAAGACATAGGAAAATAAGGGTAAAGGAAAGATGAAGAATGACACTAGGAAGTGGTGTAAATTCCACAAAATCCCCTAGAATAATACCGATGATTGTCACTTGAAACAATCATTGGTGGTCGAGGTCAAAGACAAGGAGCCGAACCCTGATTCAAAATCTGATCCAGAAAATATTGTAAACATATAGATCATCAACGCAAGCTCCACTGCTACTATCGTGACTACAACAATTCAACCTGAAGAACTAGTTGATCCTAAAGAGGAGGAGCGCCTCTTCCATTCATAAATGTGGGTGAAGGGGACCTTGGTACATTTCATTGTTGATAGAGGCATCCATAATAACCTCATCTCAACTAAGGCCATCAAACAGTTGAGGTTGTCGACAACACCACACCCACAACCATACAACATTGGGTGGCTTCACCAAGGATGAGATCTTTGTGTTAGCCAACAATGTTGCTTGTCCTATGACATCCAACCCTTCAAGGATGAGGTAGTGTGTGATGTTTCCCCTCTTGATGTCTGTGATTTTGTTTTGGGCCAACTATATATGTGGAAACACCATGATATTTATGAGTCTCGACCCTGTAGTGTCATTATTACTCTAGGGGGTAAACTCTACACGATACCATAGGTATTTCTGACTAATGTTCCACCAAAACAATGTCGCAAGGTAATCTTTCATACTGAAAAATTCATCCTCTTCACAGTCTATTCAAAAAATGCACAAAAGGCCACTGTAAGCTCAACACCTTCTATCCAACAGAAGTAGATTGCATAAGAGAAAGAAGATATTGTTTCTTCACCTACGATGGTGCCTACACAATGCCCCATCAATCCCAGAGACAACAGGTTGGTGGAATAGATTCAACCATGCCAACAATAAGTTCATGACATCCTTCCACAGACCAAGCAACACAACTTCTCCAACAAGGCATGTAGCTCACCAAGATTCAGATTCAAAAAATGCTTTCCCATATTCCCCGGGCACTCAAAACAATGGAGATTATTTCTTCCTAAGGGGGGAGTAATGATCCAAGTGGATATTGGTGGCCACCCACCTCTTCCAAATTGCAACTGCCTCATCTTGACATTTTTCAGTTCAACACGTTTCTCTGTAACGAGGAAATTTATTTGTAATTGTGGTTTTTCACTTCCAGGGTTGTATTGAATCCTTGCACAACATCTAGGTGGATATTGGTGGCCGCCCACCTATTCCAACTAGCTTATTTTGGAAATTTTCATATCAGTGCATCTTTCTGTACTTCCAAGGCTGTTTTGGGGCCCTTAATAGTGTTTTCTTGGATTTCCACAATCAAACTATAGACATAGTCTAACTTTGAAGCAATAATATGTAGTTCTCAAAAATACCTTTCCAACGGTCTATCACATGCCTAAAACAGAGATCGTATGCAAAAGTTATGACCCCGAAAAGTTGATGTACTAAGTTACCCCAATGGGGCCCACATGACTTTTGGCGCTTCATCTCCTAGGGTTAGGTTTTTGGATGTCTAGGGATTTGGCATTCATGTTTATCATAAAAATTCCTTCAGAGCCTCATTGTAATAATCTTGTTGCGAATGAGCGTAGCCATCAGATCTCTTCTCAGAGATAAAGCTGCCACCATTCTAGCGAGTCTCTCACCCTGTATTTTTAAAGTCTCTGTACATTTATTTCATTAATAGAAATCATGTATTGTTGTATTTCTCTTTTTTTGGAAATGTTTGTGTGTATTTCATTGTAATATCTCTTCTTTCATTTCATTATTAAAATAATCTGGATCAGTGGTATCAGAGCAGGCTGCTCTTGATAATTTTCCAGTGCAAGTCCCTAGTGAGGTCTGATTGTAGCAAGTTGGTTCTCGAGCTTGTCTCTATTGAGGAAAATCGCTCTCACACACCCAAGAAACACTCTATGGAAAAATAAAATAAAAATGACGAAGAAAAATATTCTATTAACCTGTTGCTTGAGCAAGCTCTCACGCGACAGAGGGAAAAAATGATGGAGAATTTTTCCCACATTCTTCAATGCCTGTCGATAGCATCAAACACATATTCAACAAGCAACCTCTTTGGAGGAACCTCTCCCTTCAAGGTACAATTTAATTTTGATATTCTCGTATTTGAAGGTCAGATAGATGCGGATTCCTTAGAAAAATGGTTAAATATGCTAGAAGGTTATTTCTTTGTTCATAATTTTTCCAACAGGGAAAAGATCATCTTCACACTCCTCAAGGCTCTCCCCCATGTCAAACATTGGTGGGAAACTTACTGAGAGAAAATTTCCATAGAGGAATCTAGAATATATGGGGCCGAGCCCACTTGGGATTTTTTTGTGGATGCGGTCAAGGAACAATACTACCTTGTTTATAACTATGAAGACCAGTACATGAGATGGACCACACCGTGGCAAGAGAAGAGCCAAACGATTTCAGAGTTCACAAATAATTTCCATGCCTTGCACACTAAGTTGGGTATCAAAGACTCCAAGTGACATCTGGTTTTTAAATAACGTGGGGCTATGCATAGGTACATCCAAACCGAAATGGATTTCCTGAACATCTCATCATTGGGAGCTGCTTATCGATATGATGTCAAAATTGAGCAGAAATTTAGGCACCCTAACAAATGGGAGTTTGGGTCTGCAAATACACAACAACCAAAGAATGGTAAAGACTACCCTAACCAACAGCCTCCCGACAACCAGTCCAAGACATATTTAAATAAGGGTAAAGGAAAGATGAAGAATGACACTAGGAAGTGGTGTGACTTCCACAAAATCCCTTAGCACAACACTGATGAATGTCGCTCGAAAAACTCATTGGTGGCCAAGGTCAAAGACAAGGAGCCGAACCCTGATTTTGAATCTGATCCATAAAATATTGAAAATAAATAGATCATTGATGTAAACCCCACTGCTACTGTCACGACCGCAAAAATTTAACTCGAAGAACCAGTAGATCCTGAAGAGGGGGAGTGCCTCTTCCATTCACAGATGTGGGTGAAGGGGACTCCATTGCATTTCATTGTTGATAGAGGTAGCCAGAAGAACCTCATCTCGGGTGAGGTCGTGAAACAGTTAGGGTTGTCAACAACACCACACCCATAGCCATACAACATTAGGTGGATTCACCAAGGACAAGATCTCCATGTTAGCTAGCAGTGCCACCTGTCCTATGGCATCCAACCCTTCAAGGATGAGGTAGTTTTTGATGTTGCTCCTCTTTATGTTTGTGATGTTGTTTTGGGCCAACCATATATGTGGAAACGTCATGCTATTTATGAGTCTCAACCCCGTAGTGTCATTATTACTCTCGGTGTCAGCTCTATAGGATAACAAAGGTAGTTTCGACTACTGTTCCACCAAAAAATTGCCGCAAGGTAATCTTTCATACTGCAAAATTCATCCTCTTCACAGTCTATTCAAAGGATGCATAGAAGGCCACTACAACCACTGCAGCCTCAACACCTTCTATCTAGAAGAAGCAGATTGCAAAAGAGAAAGAAGATATTGTTTCTTCACCTACAATGGTGCCTACACAATGCCCCATCTATCCCAGAGACAACATGTTGGTGGAACAGATTCAACCCTGCCAACAACAGGTTCGTGACATCCTTCCAAAAACCAAGCAATGCAACTTCTCCAACAAGGCATGTAGCTCACCAAGATTCAGATTCAGAAAACACTTTCCCTTCTTCCCCGAGCACTCAATGAAATGGATACCATTTCTGCCTAAAGGGGGAGGTATGATCTAGGTGGATATTGGTGGCCACCCACTTGTTCCAAATTCCAACTGGCTCATCTTGACAGTTTTTAGTTCAACACATTTCTATGTAATGTGGATATTTCTTTGTAATTGTGGGTTCTGTACTTTTGGGGTTGTCCTAAATCCCTACACAACATCCAATTGGATATTGGTGGCCTCCCACCTATTCCAACTGGATTATTTTGGAAGTTTTCATGTCAGTACATCTTTTTGTACTTCTAGAGCCGCATCTTTTTGTACTTCTAGGGCCGTTTTGGGGCCCTAAAAAATGTTTTCTTGGATTTCCACTTTCAAATTGGAGACATGTTGACGGGCGAAACAGTCCATCCGTCAACTGGGAGAGTGGAACCGGTCCGGGGTTGTCTAAATAACCCAAGCCGTTTGGTATGAACCACCCTGATGAGTTTAACGGCTCCGTTGGCCGCTCTGAGGTCTCGTAAGGAAACCAAAGAGAAAGTGATCTGAGATAAATAATCTAAACTAAGGAAACTAGAAACTAATAAAACAAACTTAACTAAACTAATCTAACTAAATAAAAGAAATCAAACTAAAATAGAGGAAACTAGAAACTAATAAAAACAAACTTAAATTAACTATACTAATCTAACTATAAACTAACTACAAAATACTAACTACGATTATAATAACTCAAATCAGCTACTTAATTATCAGTTATGTTATTCTTTATTCACAAATGTACATTATGGACAAATTACAGATTTGATCAAAACCTGCAAAAC
>ML781407.1:77406-92615 GCA_009831015.1 Picea engelmannii
AGAAGTAGATTGCATAAGAGAAAGAAGATATTGTTTCTTCACCTACGATGGTGCCTACACAATGCCCCATCAATCCCAGAGACAACAGGTTGGTGGAATAGATTCAACCATGCCAACAATAAGTTCATGACATCCTTCCACAGACCAAGCAACACAACTTCTCCAACAAGGCATGTAGCTCACCAAGATTCAGATTCAAAAAATGCTTTCCCATATTCCCCGGGCACTCAAAACAATGGAGATTATTTCTTCCTAAGGGGGGAGTAATGATCCAAGTGGATATTGGTGGCCACCCACCTCTTCCAAATTGCAACTGCCTCATCTTGACATTTTTCAGTTCAACACGTTTCTCTGTAACGAGGAAATTTATTTGTAATTGTGGTTTTTCACTTCCAGGGTTGTATTGAATCCTTGCACAACATCTAGGTGGATATTGGTGGCCGCCCACCTATTCCAACTAGCTTATTTTGGAAATTTTCATATCAGTGCATCTTTCTGTACTTCCAAGGCTGTTTTGGGGCCCTTAATAGTGTTTTCTTGGATTTCCACAATCAAACTATAGACATAGTCTAACTTTGAAGCAATAATATGTAGTTCTCAAAAATACCTTTCCAACGGTCTATCACATGCCTAAAACAGAGATCGTATGCAAAAGTTATGACCCCGAAAAGTTGATGTACTAAGTTACCCCAATGGGGCCCACATGACTTTTGGCGCTTCATCTCCTAGGGTTAGGTTTTTGGATGTCTAGGGATTTGGCATTCATGTTTATCATAAAAATTCCTTCAGAGCCTCATTGTAATAATCTTGTTGCGAATGAGCGTAGCCATCAGATCTCTTCTCAGAGATAAAGCTGCCACCATTCTAGCGAGTCTCTCACCCTGTATTTTTAAAGTCTCTGTACATTTATTTCATTAATAGAAATCATGTATTGTTGTATTTCTCTTTTTTTGGAAATGTTTGTGTGTATTTCATTGTAATATCTCTTCTTTCATTTCATTATTAAAATAATCTGGATCAGTGGTATCAGAGCAGGCTGCTCTTGATAATTTTCCAGTGCAAGTCCCTAGTGAGGTCTGATTGTAGCAAGTTGGTTCTCGAGCTTGTCTCTATTGAGGAAAATCGCTCTCACACACCCAAGAAACACTCTATGGAAAAATAAAATAAAAATGACGAAGAAAAATATTCTATTAACCTGTTGCTTGAGCAAGCTCTCACGCGACAGAGGGAAAAAATGATGGAGAATTTTTCCCACATTCTTCAATGCCTGTCGATAGCATCAAACACATATTCAACAAGCAACCTCTTTGGAGGAACCTCTCCCTTCAAGGTACAATTTAATTTTGATATTCTCGTATTTGAAGGTCAGATAGATGCGGATTCCTTAGAAAAATGGTTAAATATGCTAGAAGGTTATTTCTTTGTTCATAATTTTTCCAACAGGGAAAAGATCATCTTCACACTCCTCAAGGCTCTCCCCCATGTCAAACATTGGTGGGAAACTTACTGAGAGAAAATTTCCATAGAGGAATCTAGAATATATGGGGCCGAGCCCACTTGGGATTTTTTTGTGGATGCGGTCAAGGAACAATACTACCTTGTTTATAACTATGAAGACCAGTACATGAGATGGACCACACCGTGGCAAGAGAAGAGCCAAACGATTTCAGAGTTCACAAATAATTTCCATGCCTTGCACACTAAGTTGGGTATCAAAGACTCCAAGTGACATCTGGTTTTTAAATAACGTGGGGCTATGCATAGGTACATCCAAACCGAAATGGATTTCCTGAACATCTCATCATTGGGAGCTGCTTATCGATATGATGTCAAAATTGAGCAGAAATTTAGGCACCCTAACAAATGGGAGTTTGGGTCTGCAAATACACAAAAACCAAAGAATGGTAAATACTACCCTAACCAAAATCCTTCCGACAACCAGTCCAAGACATATTTAAATAAGGGTAAAGGAAAGATGAAGAATGACACTAGGAAGTGGTGTGACTTCCAAAAAATCCCTTAGCACAACACCGATGAATGTCGCTCGAAAAACTCATTGGTGGCCAAGGTCAAAGACAAGGAGACGAACCCTGATTTTGAATCTGATCCATAAAATATTGAAAATAAACAGATCATCGATGTAAACCCCACTTCTACTGTTGCGACCACAAAAATTTAACTCGAAGAACCAGTAGATCCTGAAGAGGGGGAGTGCCTCTTCCATTCACAGATGTGGGTGAAGGGGACTCCGTTGCATTTCATTGTTGATAGAGTTAGCAAGAAGAACCTCATCTCAGGTGAGGTCGTGAAATAGTTAGGGTTGTCAAAAACACCACACCCATAGCCATACAACATTAGGTGGCTTCACCAAGGACGAGATCTCCATGTTAGCTAGAAGTTCCGCCTGTCCTATGGCATCCAACCCTTCAAGGATGAGGTAGTTTTTGATGTTGCTCCTCTTGATGTTTGTGATGTTGTTTTGGGCCAACCATATATGTGGAAACGCCATGCTATTTATGAGTCTCAACCCCGTAGTGTCATTATTACTCTTAGTGTCAGCTCTATAGGATAAAAAAGGTAGTTTCGACTACTGTTCCACCAAAACATTACCGCAAGGTAATCTTTCATACTACAAAATTCATCCTCTTCACAGTCTGTTCAAAGGATGCATAGAAGGCCACTACAACCACTGCAACCTCAACACCTTCTATCTAGAAGAAGAAGATTGCAAAAGAGAAAGAAGATATTGTTTCTTCACCTACGATGGTGCCTACACAATGCCCCATCTATCCCAGAGACAACATGTTGGTGGAACAGATTCAACCCTGCCAACAACAGGTTCGTGACATCCTTCCACAAACCAAGCAATGCAACTTCTCCAACAAGGCATGTAGCTCACCAAGATTCAGATTCAGAAAACACTTTCCCTTCTTCCCCGAGCACTCAATGAAATGGATACCATTTCTTCCTAAAGGGGAAGGAATGATCTAGGTGGATATTGGTGGCCACCCACTTGTTCCAAATTCCAACTGGCTCATCTTGACAGTTTTTAGTTCAACGCATTTCTATGTAATGTGGATATTTCTTTGTAATTGTGGGTTATGTACTTTTGGGGTTGTCCTAAATCCCCACACAACATCCAATTGGATATTGGTGGCCTCCCACCTATTCCAACTGGATTATTTTGGAAGTTTTCATGTCAGTACATCTTTTTGTACTTCTAGGGCCGCATCTTTTTGAACTTCTAGGGCCGTTTTGGGGCCCTAAACAATGTTTTCTTGGATTTCCACTTTCAAATTGGAGACAATGTCAAAGTTTGATGGCATAATGTGTAGTTCTCAAAAATACCTTTCCAACAGGCTATCACATGCCTAAAATGAAGATGGTATGCAAAAGTTACGACCCAGGGAAGTTGATGTACTAACTTACCCCAACGAGGCCCACATGAATTTTGGTGCTTCATCTCCTAGGGTTAGGTTTTTGGATATATACGGTTTTTGCATTCATGTTTATCATAAAAAGGCCTTTAGAGCCTCATTGTAATCATCTTCTTGCGAATGAGCATAGCCATCACATCTCTTCTCAGAGATAAAGCTGCCACCATTCTAGCGAGTCTTGCACTATGTATTTTTACAATCTCTGTACATTTCTTTCATTAATAGAAATCATGTATTGTTGTATTTCTCTATTTCTGGATTTTTTTATGTGTATTTCATTGTAATATCTTTGCTTTCATTTCTTTCCGAAAATAATACGGATCAAGGAGACTTCTAGGCACATGATTAGAGGGAAGTCTTCGAATATGGGTCTGAGTGAGATGGCATGAATAACTTCTATTTTATATGGAGTAGCCAATATGGTGGATTGGGAGAAGCCATGGTAGTGGATCTGGTAGCAAAGACATAGCCAAATCCAAGTGGGAGAAGTACCTTCCTCTCTAAGAGGGAGTGTTGATGCATGTAGCATGGGATAGGTACTTCCACATTAGCTCGGCTCGGTGTCTAGCATGTGGAAGTAGTTCAAGTCTTCTAAGTGTGAGAGTTTACTTTAATTAAAGTAATTATTAAAGTAAAGTGGTTTTATTAGTGAGTTGAGTTTTGTTTAAGGAAAATTCTTTAATTAGCATTAATGAATTAAATAATATCCATTCATCTCAAGTGAGGTGAGAAGTAATCTCAACTTTCAATCACTTTGGAGATTAGGGTTAGGTCATAACTCAATCTTATAAAAGAAAGTCTAGGGTAAAGAAGAAGATAATTTTGGTGAGAGACGAAGGTGGGACTTTTACACAGAGATAGCAAAGAAGGAATTTTGCTAGTGTGAAGTCGGTTGAGAGTGTAAAAGCAAAGGAATTTTGCTTACACATTGTATGAGTGAGTGAGATCTCATAGAGAGAGGGTGAAGAGTATTTCATCCAAGTATTAATGTAGAGATGGTTGGATATGAAGGATTGTGATTCAATATTGTGGATATGTGGTGAAGGAATTCCATTTAGAGATCTTTTAGTTCCATGAGAAGAGAGAGAAGAGGCATCTGGAAGTGGGTTTCAGCTTATTGAAGCTAGAGGAAAGGGTAGCGCTGTATGAAGGTTTTTGTAAAGTAGTTCCGTATGTCTATGCGGGTGCCTGAGGAAAGGGTACCGCCGTATGAAGGTTTCCGTACAATATTTATGTACGTGTATGCGGGTGCTAGTGGATACATGAGTGTATACGTGGGTGACTAGAAGGAAAGGCACGTGTACCTTTAAAAGCGTGATGTTCTAGGGCCATACAACATTACATACTTTTCCAAGTTTTTCTATAGTTGTATTTGTCTCAATGGTTCATTATCCTTGATACAGGAGCCATGATTTGACCTTAATAAAAGCATCTAAGTACTGCTTTTCCCTCCAGGGTTTTTCCAAGGGTTTCTAACCAAAAATATTTGTGCCTTGTATGCAAGATTTTGGTTTCCTTATTTATTCTTTCGCTGTAATGTTTAGTTGATTACTCAATTGTGCTTTAATTCAATAAGTGATTTATTTGGAAATAACTATCGAGTGTTGGGTAGAGGGGTAAAATCAACAAAATGGAACATCACACACTTATATACAAATGTACTTTCATTTTCCTTTTTAAATTTCAAACAAATGTGGGTACTCCTCCCGCATGGTCTCCTCATTCTCCCACATAGCATCTTCAAGATCGTATCAATTCCACCGGACCTTTACCTGGCTGATGGATTTGTTCTTGCGCACTTTTAATTTATGGTCCAAGATGTGCACTTGTTCCATCAAAAAGTCCCCTTCATGCTCCATCTGAATCATAGTCCAATCAATCAATTGGTTAGGATCAGGCACATATTTCTTCAATAAGGACACATGAAACACATTATGAATTCTCACGGATGCAGGTAATGCAAGCATGTATGGAATTGGGCCTATTTTCTCTAAATATTCAAACGAACCACAATATCCCACTGCCAACTTTGGGAAACTTTCCAATATTAACAATATCCTTTTATCCTTTACTTTTAAAAACACATGCTTGTCCACTTTGAATTCCTTGTATGTCTTGTTTTTATATGCATAACTCTTTTTCCCATCCCGTGCAACCTTTAAGTTTGCTTGATATTTACCATCTACTCTTCCATTTCCCTTAGAAATTTGGGCCCAATAACTGATCTGTTTGTTGGGTTATCCCATCTCATAGACGTGTTGCATTTTATGCCATACAAGGCTTCAAACAGGCTCATATTCAATGATGCTTGGTACCCATTATTGTAGGAAAATTCAACCAAATGAAGATAGTCTTCCCACTTGGAAGGTTGGTCCATTACATACATTCTTAGCATATCTTCAGTTATCCTGTTAATCCTCTCTGTTTACCCATATGACTATTGGTGATATGTTGTATTAAAATTTAAATTAGTGACAAATTCCTTAAATAACCCCTTCCAAAAATTTGATGTGAAATTGGGATATCTATCATAAATAATTGCCTTGGGCACACCATGTAGCATAGCAATTTCCTTCATATAAATTTCAAGAATGTTGGCGACCTTATGAGTTAGCTTCAATGGAATAAAATGGGAAACCTTAGTTAATTTATCCACCATTTCCATGATAGAATCATGTTATTTTATAGTCCTCGGAAATTTAGTAATGAAATCAATTGTAACAACTTTCCACTTCCACTTAGGAATGAACAATGGATATAGCAATCCAGTTGGGTGTCTATGCTCAAAATTTACCTTTTGAAACTATATACATTTGGCTATATAATTAGCCACCTCTTTCTTCATTCCTAGCCAAAAGTATTGGCCCCTTCCAACTACAATTGTTCTATGATATCATGGGTGCCCAACATAAAGAACATTGTGCATTTCTCTCAACACGATATTTTTCAGCTCTTTGAATTTTGGCACATATACCTTACCCCTATACAAGAGGAATCCATCCTTTTTCAACTCATAATCTTTAAATTTCTTTTGAAAATTACCTTGTTGTAATGTTTCTTTTACTTGCAAATAGTACCGATTTGAATTTGCAGCTTCTAAAATTCTATCTTTTAAATCAGACCTATACATGCTAATGGTTGTATCATGCATCTCATACACTCTTGTGCTGAGTGCATCAACAACTTTTTTTTCATTACCTTTGATATGATTTATATCAAAGTAATATTCACTAAGGAATTCAATCCACTTGACTTGTTTGTAATTTAATGTTGGTTATCCAAACAAAAATTTCAAGCCACTATGGTCTGTCCACAACTCAAATATTTTTCCCATAAGATAATACCTCCACATATTTAAGGCATGAGCTATGGCTTCCAAATCTAAGCCATGTATGGCATAGTTCTTCTCATGTTTTTTCCTTCCTTGACTCATTACATACCACATGCCCATTTTGTGTAAGGACTCCACCAAGCCCTTTCTTGCATGGATCAATGGACACAATGAAATTATCTTATAGATCAACAATATTCAATATTGGTGCACTTGTCAACATATTCTTCAAGTGTTGAAAGATTTCTTCGCATTGATGGGTCCATTCAAACTTCACACCCTTCTTTTGCAAAGAAGTAACGAGTTTGAAATTTTTGAAAAGCCTTGAATGAATATTCCATAATAACCTACAAGTCCCATGAATGATCTAACCTCTATACCATTCTTTGGTGTTGGCCATCCTCTAATGGCTTCTATCTTCTCAAGATCAACTGCTATCCCTTCCTCTGAAATAATATGGCCCAAATAATGGATATTCCTTTTATAGAAAGTGCACTTGCTTAACTTGGAATACAACTAATGCTCCCTCAATACTTGTAGCACCATCCATAAGTGTTGCTCATGCTCCTCCTTTGTCTTTGAGTAGATGAGTGTATCACCTAAAAAAATAATCACAAACTTGTCTAGAAACTCTATGAACACTCCATCTGCCAGAAACATGAAGGTATATGGTGCATTTGATAGCCCAAATGGCACCACCACAAACTCATAATGTCCATATCTTGTCTTGAATGTTGTCTTGTTGATATTTTCCTCTTCGATTCTCACCAGATGATAGCTTGAACTCAAGGAAATCTTAGAAAATATCCTTGCACATTTTATTTTATCAAATAGATCATCAATCCTTGGAAAATTATATTTGTTATTTATGGCAACATTATTCAGTTAACTAAAATCAATGCACAACCTTAAGGTTCCATCATTCTTCTTCACAAAGAGAACTGGGGCACCCCTAGGTGACACACTTGAGAATATATACCTCTTCTTCAAAAGTTCTTCAAGCTACCTCTATAATTCCTTCAACTATGGTGTGCTTGTTGGCCCTTGACCAAGTTTTGAGGGTTCTTGGTCCTGTTTGACCTATTTTGGGACTTCGACAGCCTGTCGAAGATGGAGCGCAAGACGAAGTGGAGATCACAGGATCTCAACCCCTTTTTGGGTCCTTTTTGGGATTTGGGAATATGTAATGGGTATGGGATGTCAGCCCATGGGTTTACCCATGTTTAGGCCTATTTTGTAAACTATAAATAGATGTCTAGGCAATGTAAGAAGGTATCTATGTGATGAGAGACCGATAAGCTTAGTTATAAGTGCTAAGTGAAAGAGTGGATTATAAGTGATTTGTGCATATTGTGAGAGACTTGCAGAGCTAAGTGCAAGTGATTGTGATAGACTGTGGAAGGCTTTGTGCTGTAGCGCAAGGAAGAAAGATCTAGCGAGTTGTGCATATCTTCTGTCCTATGAAGAGTAAGGGTTTTGAGGCTATGTGCATGTAATCCATTGAAGAAGCTAATAAAGAAGAAGAGTTGGTGGACGTAGCCCCATGGTGGGGGTGAACCACATAAATATTGTGTTATTCTTCTCTGTGCGATGTTCTGATGTGGTCATGTCTTTCTTTACTTGATAAGTGCTTGATATAGATATATAGATAGATCACTTTATGCTTTGTGCTTACGATGAACCTGGATGTTAGACCTGACATGGGTGAATGTGATTAGTGCTTGAATCTACTAGATCTAATCCATTTCTTTATGCTAAGTGCTTAGATACAGTAGATCTGGGTGAATACTGCGATGCTCTGTTTTATCTGCGAAGTAGATATTGGTTAAGTATTGATGAATGTTAACTGCTAAGTGCTCTAAAAAATACTAGAATCACAGATCTGTGTCCCAGCTAAGGTTGCAGACATCTGAGTCCTGCAACCATCCCTGCCTCTACCTCAGGTGAGACTTAATATGCTTCGCAGGTGTTCCAAAGGGTCGATAGTTAGGGTTTTGTTGGTGCGTTATTGTAGCATTGAACCCTGGGTCTTCCCCTGTGCCAACAAATGGTTTCGTTGCCAGGATTTGAATCTATGATTGCTAGGAACTGAGAAAGAAGGAGCTTTGTGCAAAGATCCAACCTGAAACTGTGAAAGCTCTCTGTGTAGATCTATTGCTCTAGTGCGCAATACTCTACTTAGTTTGAAAAGCTCTGTGCTAAAGAAAGAAGTCTGATCTGAAGAAAAGAGGTAAGATATGAAAACTTTGTGCTCTGAGAAAGGTAAAAGTGGGAATTTTTGATTAAAAGAGGTAAGATCTGCAAGCTTTGTGCTCTGATAAAGGTAAAAATATTGAAAAGTTCTAGATCTGAAAAGATTTGTGCTCTATAGAAGTAAGATAAGTGAAATTTTTTGTTTCAATAGTATGGATCTAGGTATGTTTGATAGATTCTATCCTAGCTTGAAAACTAGGACATTAATAGATGAAAGAAGATTTGATATGAGTAGATCTGATAAGAATAGTGAAAGATATGTTATACCTATGCATAGAAAGAATGTTTGGACTAAAAAATGGATGCAACATTCTAGAAAAAATTGTTTGTAGGTTAGCTACCAAGATCCTAGTGCATAGTACATGAAAGGCTGGGGATCATTTAAAAGAAAGAGAGGATTAGCCCTCTGTTATAGTTGCAAAAAACCGAGACATCTTGCTAAGGAATGCCCTGGAAGAAGACCTAGTTGTATTTGTTGTAAAGATATGGACCATGAAGTATTGGATTGCCCTAGAATGATTGCTAAGGTTGAAAGAATGAATCTGAATCAAGAAAACCCCAAGGCAGATCCAGAAACTGAGATTATGGTAGAACCCTAGAAAGAATCAGAAAAAGTATTGCTATAGATAAAAGAAACGCTGAATGACCACCGACATGTCAGATTATCAAAGATCTTCAAAGGAAAAGAATGCATTGAAGCAAGAATAAGAGACTTCGACATTGAATGTGTTCTATACAGGGAAACACATGTGAATATCATGACAAAAAGAACTTGGGAAATTTTAGGGAAGCCTGCTATGACTCCTTCATTGGGAGGAATAGGATTATTTAGAGGAAAGATGATAAACCTATGTGGAAAGCTCACCCAAATCCTTATGAATGCTAATGGAACTTCGATAGAAGAATATTTTGAGATTATTAAATTTATTGAGGACAACACCCCATTTACCATGTTGCTCGGAAAACCTTGGATTGAAAGAGAACAGTCTAGAAGGAAAGAAGAAGAAAAAGTTTTAGAACAACAGAAGCAAGAGTTAAAAGAATTCATGACTAGAAGGATCACACACTTGATGGAAGAATAGAAGAGCAAATCGAAGCTATTTAACACCAGAGACCCGGACATCGAAGTTGCAAGAACATTAGAAAACCCACAGAATATCGAAGTACCTATTCCAGATAAAGAAAACACATCACCTTCAAATCTTAAGAAATAATCTCAATAGTGTGAAGTAACTGTGTCAAAAGAAGATAAGAATATGAATGGAAAAGGAATACCGAGACGAAGCTCACTGGGAAGAAGGATAGGAAGATAAGCAAGAAGAGAGCTAAGATCAAAAAGTTGCAGAAAGATCCAGAAGGAACCTCGCATAAGGAAATTTTGCAAAATTGGAGCTTCACCGGGATATCAGAACAACGTCGCATGGCACTTCGCCATGGCGACACAATACAACTGTTGGGGACATTATATACGTTAGAACGACACTCTGAATGGATAGAAAGACATTTATGGATAGACAACTCACCATCTGATCGTTGGGACCGCGCCATAACAAACAAAACAGAGTTAATGAAGGCTTCATAACTATTGCAAGAGACCCGTTGCCGAGTTACCTATTTATCCCATCGCACCATGCACCGAGAACACTTTTGATAAACGTGAATTTGAGCTCACAGACTTGTTGATTTTGTATACAACGACTATTTTTTTATTGCCTTCTATCTCATTACAATGTCTAAGTTACCCTTTGAACCCGAGATTTCCAACCCCGAGTGTGTATGTCTGATGAGTTGAGCGTTGCAGAGAGAGTTGTTGAAGAAGTTCTGATCGACCTGATGACTGAATGAGTCATGTCAATGTCTACAGGCGTACAAGCTTCATTGACGAGAACAATGCAGGATTCTCCGTCGACTGCTCGCAAATCTAGACCATCCCGACCATCCCATGAAAAGAGAACCAAGAACAGGGATGACTTAGCGAATGCCAAATTGATCTCGACTATATTACCCACCTACATACCACCTCTAAGCGTCGCAGTAAATTGGGACAACGTACCTAGATATTTTGAGTACGCCTTGGTCACTGCGTACCTTCCGAAAGGGATCCACGCAGTTCAAGCAAACCAAGATAAGATTGCAGCGTTGAAGTTCAGTGACTTCAACCTTGGAGATCGCAAGGTTTATGGTATGCTTGCCCCAAATAAGTACCTGACTAGGACTAAAGGGAAAAACTCAAAGATTGTCCCTCAACAGTGGACTATGGACCTCGCACAGTCCACCCTGCTGAATGTCATGAAGATTCCCCACTTTGGTAGACACCAGGAGGTGAATGCATGTGTCAAGTTGTTGCTATCTTGTTACCATGGTGGTTACTTGTGGCTAAACCGCCGTATAACAATTGATCCGACATTGATCCACAGGATCATAGGGTTGAGTATGAAAGGAACTGACCCACAAGATTTTTATCCAAGAAAAGCCATGGATCGCGCTCTAGCTCAGAAGATCAAGGACACTTACAACGATGTCAAGAAAGGAATGTGAGGCTATAAAGTAGCTTCTATCCAGAGTGGTGCAGTGCGCCTCACCTGTAATATGATTGCAAGGAAGTTAGTAATAAAGAATCGATCTACCCAAGTTACCGGCTTTGTATTCGACCTCGCAGGGAAGTGCGCGGAAGGTCTCTAGATGAACTGGGCCAAGTACCTGGTGAACCAGTTGGAACTCGACTGCAGAGAAGCACAGGATCAAGGATATGAATTTCATTTCAGCTGACTCTTGATCCTGATAGCTTTTATCACCTGGGAGATTCCAGAAGGTGCGACCTTCCCTGACATTGAGCCTTTTGAACCGTTATCCGCGAAGTTCAGTAAACTATGGTACTCAAACGATTTGAATAAACAATGGCAGTCAAATGTTGTTTTTCATACCTACTACAACTAGATGAAGACAACCATCCAGTTCAAGCCTCGCATGACTCCGAATGCTCTACACTAGTTCCGGCCTTTGATGAAGTTCAGTGCAGATTGACATTTCATTTATATTACAACGCATGCCAATGAACAAAAGAAACAACTTTAGTCCTACGACAAGCTGACGGAGGAAAACTTTGAGGAGATCACTAAGGACTAGTCAGCAGACCTCCTTATACCAGTAGACCTTGCGGAGATATCTGACATAGACAACCCAGAAACAACGCATGATACTCTAGGGCCTAGCAAAACAAAGAAGACCAAAGAAGTTCAAGAAATAGATAGTGCATCCGTGAAGACTGCTTCCATATCACCAGAGAAAGGAGGTGATGGAGAAGAGTTAGATGACAAAGAAGTTGAACATAAGCAAGGAGATGAGGTTGATCCCCTGAATAAGAGGAAGGGTTCACCTCCGAAACCTTCTTCCCGGAAGAAATCAAAATCCTCCATGACCAAGATGCAGACTATCCTCACCTCTGATGACTTCAACTTCCTGATAACAACCCTGAATGATGCTTTGCTGGAAATAACATAAAAACAGGAGGCCAAGCAGGAAGCAATGTATGATAGAATTGAGACTGAACTTTGAGGGATATAACAGGCCCTTCAGTCCAGCCGCGCAGTCTCCACTACACTAGGAGAACCAGAGTTGGGAGATGATCCAACCCAACTCCACCGCTTAGCTAATACAGTCGAAGCTTGCCTTCGACGAGCACAAGAAGAAACAGAACGAGCCACCCAGGCTTTGAAAAAAGTATAAGGAGAACTTGTAGAACATCATAGTGCTTCAGAATAGGAAAAGCTTTCTCTCCAAGAGAAGTTCGATGAAGAAAAAACACATATACAACAAGAAAAGAAACAATTGCTCGTGGAGCAACTCGAAGTAAAGGAAGCAGTCAACAAAGCACTTTGCTCTATGATAGTCATAGAAATCAAGACAGAAGATCGGGTTACACAACAAGTAGAGCATCTTGAAGAAGTGATCCAACAACTACAACAACGCATCACAAACTTAGAACTACGCGCAGTGCCCGAGACCCCACAGGATGTGAAGGACCAAAGAGAAGCAACTACCAGGAGCGTAGTTGAGAGACTAAAGACCCTTGCTATGGAATACAAGTAGCTAAGTGATCGCAGTGCCCTGACATACGAGCGAATCGCTGAGAGTCCAGAATTAAGAACATTGGAGTCTCATCTCCAAGAGGCGAAGTATCAAGCTGAAATGATACAGGCACAATTGAAGCTCCTATCAGCTGTGGAAAGAATGAAGAGATCTCAAGAGAAACGGACCACCCAGCAATAGATTCACGCTATCTAGAGCAGAGTTATGGAAGTAACTCATAGAATCCAACCCGTACAAGATAAGGCCTACTAGTTGTTTACAGAGGTAGAAGGTCAAGGAGCAGAACTAGAGTAGGTTGTTAATGAACTCAACAATGCCTGGAAGGACCCGTGAATGATGCAGTCATCCAAGAGTTTTTTGAACAAGAAGTCATAGCACAACAACAAGTCGAAGAGCCAAGCTCGAGGCTTTTGAAGCAGAACTGCCTACATCAGAGTGACTCGGGATGAGTCACGGGTGAGTGTTGGGGGCCTGTTGGCCCTTGACCAAGTTTTGAGGGTTCTTGGTCGTGTTTGACCTATTTTGGGACTTCGACAGTTTGTTGAAGATGAAGCAGATATCACGGGATCTCGACCCCTTTTTGGGATTTGGGAATATTTAATGGGTATGGGATGTCGACCCATGGGTTTACCCATGTTTAGGCCTATTTTGTAAACTATAAATAGATGTCTAGGCAATGTAAGAAGGTATCTATGTGATGAGAGACCGATAAGATAATTGCTAAGTGCAAGAGTGGCTTATAAGTGATTTGTGCATACTGTGAGAGACTTTCAGAGCTAAGTGCAAGTGATTGTGATAGACTGTGGAAGGCTTTGTGCTGTAGCGCAAGGAAGAAGGATATAGCGAGTTGTGCAGATATTCTTTCCTATGCGGACTAAGGGTTTTGAGGCTATGTGTATGTAACCCATTGAAGAAGCTAATAAAGAAGAAGAGTTGGTGGACGTAGCCCCAGGGTGGGGGTGAACCACGTAAATACCATGTTATTTTTCTCTGTGCGATGTTCTGATGTGGTTATGTCTTTCTTTACCTGCTAAGTGGTTGATATAGATATATGGATAGATCACTTTATGCTTTGTGCTTACAATGAACCTGGATGTTAGACCTAACATGGGTGAATGTGCTTAGTTCTTGAATCTACTAGATCTAATCCATTTATTTATGCTAAGTGCTTAGGTACAATAGATTTGGGTGAATGCTTCGATGCTCTGTTTTATCTGTGAAGTAGATATTGGTTAAGTATTGATGAATGTTAACTGCTAAGTGCTCTAATAAATACTAGAATCATAGATCTGTGTCCCATCTAAGGTTGCAGACATTTGAGTCCTGCAACCACCCCTGCCTCTACCTCAGGTGAGACTTCATCTGCTTCACAGGTGTTTTCGAAAGGGCCGGTAGTTAGGGTTTTGTTGGTGCACTGTTGTAGCGTTGAACCCTGGGTCTGCCCCCGTGCCAACAGTGCTCATCCTATAAGGAGTCTTGGACATGGGGGAAACTCCTTGCACCAAATTAATGGAGAAATCAATGTCTCTGTTTGTTGGAAACCCTAGTATCTCCCTAAATACATCCTCAAAATCTTTCAATATGGATGGTCTTCAATACTTGGCATTTTATCCTTATTTTTCTCTTCCATATGGGCCGCATAAATCTAGCACACTTTTCTAAAACTCCTTTTCAACTAGATGGCTGAAATTTCTCTGATAAATACATGCCTTGGAATTCCCTAAACGTTTCCTTGCTGCCCTTCCAAATCAAGACATGTTAATGACTTATTGTAGCAATCTAGAACAACATGATTCTTGGCCAACCAATACATACAAATTAAGCAATCATATGAAACCAAAGGTATGATATTCAAATCTACATTTGTGATGAGTCCATTCATGTCCATTGGACAATCCTTAACCAACTCATTGATCCTTCTCTTAGATCCCATGGGTAGTTGAACCAATCAAGATTTCCCATGTTTTCTTCTTTGCAAATGAAATATCTCGAAAAGGTTAGAATCTATGTAACTATGGATAGTTCTAGAATCAATTAAAATGGATATGGGATTATTATTAATCTTACATTCTAATTCATTCAAACGAGATTGGTATTTA
>ML781407.1:121797-162834 GCA_009831015.1 Picea engelmannii
CATGAAATTTCAAAACAACAAAAGTAAAAATAACTTCAAAGATTGAAGAAATAACATCTATTTACTACTGATGTCCATAAGATAAGATTTGAACACTTGGAAGTTGAGCATTGGATACAAATTTATATTATATTACACCCACTACAAAAACAACGATAAGATCCTTTTAAATTACTGGCACGGGATGAAAGAGAAACCAATACATAATTGGAAACCAAAAACAATGGAGTCCTTCCCAAGTCCAAGAGTTGTCAAACAAACAAGAAAGTCCAAGAATTGTCGAACAAACAAGAGAGTCGAAACATGAGTTACATACTTGTGGTCGACGCAAGCGCAAGTTTCTCCACACCCACACGCAGGGCCATGTGTACATGTGCCTGGAATTTTTAGATTATCTTCTTGTTATATGACTGATTTTTCCTTCTCCTTTGCTTGCTCGATCTATGTCAATACCAGAGTTTAAAGCTTTGTTGTTTCACAACAATTGTTTATCAATCTTCAGAATCAAAGTGAAGTCAGATATGCCATGAGATTTATCATTGTGTATATATATAAGTGATGGGTGTCGATGATTTGATTGCAAGGATCTACATGGAGGTAACATGTAAAGAAGAGTTGTGCACATATCTTCTTGTTATGTATATTGTAAGGCTGAGGTTGAATCTACAAATCTATAGCATATGACTTTCAGCAGGTTTAGTGTATTACTCCTAGATTTAGTGGACATTACTCCCAAGCAAATGACCACGTCTCTTCACTTCCTCTTGGCTCCTATTTCACACTCGGTATAAGTAAATACCTGTTATAATGTCACTCCAAATAAACTTATACTCCAACAAATCTATGGAATAAATATATGGGTCAATGAAATAGATTATTTAAATTTATTTACAATGGCCTTACTACAAATTGTTGGTAGCAATAACAGTTTCATATTTGAGCCATGCTTAAAAGTCGATTTCATATCTGATACGCAAATGACTAACACATAGATGTGTACAAGAAACATTCACTCATAAATTCCATGTCTCGGAAATTGAAAATCATGTCACATAACTATGTAGTGGCTACACAAATTTACAAAGGTGGGTTTCCTTACAGCTTGGACAATAGAGGCGAGTTTCCTTATATCTTGGTCGATGTGAAAAAAGCAGTTGACAGGTTTTGGACCTCACATCGATGGGTTGGTTGGGGATTAAAACAATTTTTTTGGTTCTGCATGAAGAAGCTATGAAGAAGAAACATATTAAACAATGTCTCCAATTCCAAGAAGCTTGTTGCCATCTTTGTAACAGTGTCTCCAATTCCAAGAAGCTCGTCGCCACCTCTACAATAAGAGGTTGAATTGAACGACCAATGATAATATAGAAAAATAAATATCTTTTAAAAATATTAAAAATCAACGGAGTAATATGAAACTTTGGAAAGTCTGATAAATTGATGGTCAATGCATGAACTAATAGCAGTCAACGAGGCGTATCGAATGATATATACCATGTCGCGATAGGAGCGAAAGGTATAATAAATAACTTTAACAAAATAATTGTTATGTTTTGAAAAAACAAACGTTGTGACTCTATACATACAACTTTATCACAATAGTATAAATTTTCTTTAAGCATAGAGAAAAGGATGATTTTAGTCAAAACTACTAACAAATACTTAATATATAGGATTTTCTTTCTACTCCAAACTTGGCAAATGTACTATGTGAAATATTGGTGAAGCAAAACCAAAAATTTATAAACATATATACATTGAATATGGCCTTAGGTATGAATTTTCATTAGAGACTTTGTCCCTTGATGTAACATTTCTAGCTCAATTAAGGAACATTATGTGCAGAAATACTCATAAAAATAAAATTTTCTGCTAACTAGTCATGTAGCTTATCATCTACAGGAAAACATACATTTTTTAATCATTTTATGATACCATGAACTACATGCATCTACAAAATTCTAAAATAAACATAAAACACAACTAATAAACTCAAATACAACAACATATAAATTTTTCTCAAACATAGAGTGAATACACAACAATTTAAACCCATAATGCAACACAGAAACAATATAAAAACACTTATCTTTTAAAATAGTTGTGCAACTAGTTGCTTGGGACAGACGTTCCACCCAACCATGGAATTGTTGTTCCATATCTCAACAACAAGTCACCCCCAAGCTAGGGCCAACAATCCACAAAAGAGGGTGGTCTCTCACTGTCTACTCGCAACTCAAAAAAACCCACAACCCACTGATATTATCCTACAACTATCCCGATTTTCCACCAGCTTTCTTCCTCTCGACCTGCCCAACCCAAGGAATGTACCCCTTCACTTATTTTATTCCATCGGGTATCCCATTCTTTTATTAGGGTCTCTTTGGCACAATTAACTAGGAATCCCACTATTGGGAAACTCAAGGGAGCTCACTGTTGGGAAAACTACCAGGAAAAATAGTAGCAATTACTTGTTGTAATAGTGAAACTCACACAAGAGTTCACTCTTCAAGACTAACAACCTGGCTCTCTATCCTTCTACTCTAAATACACTCCAGAATTCTCCATCCATGGTTTCTCTAGCTTCAAGGCTCCTTTTTTTTTTTCTTTTCTTGTTGTTCATTCCCAACATGATGATTCAAAAAATGTTGTAATTTTTCATATGAATTTCCTCTCCTTTGGCTTGCTTGCTTGACTTACACTCTTTCCCAAACTAATTTTACTTGGTCCTATGCCTCCAATAACTATGGGATGTGACTGCTCACACCCACCCTCAAACATGAATTCAATGATTGGATTTGGGGACACTCAATAAAAAATTAGAAGGTTCATATATTAGATCCACCTCGAAAAATCCTTCATGTTCCACCTAGATCATAGTCCAATCAATTATGTGGTTAGCGTGATGCACACATTTATTTAATAATGACACATGGAATACATTATGCACTCTCGTGGATGTAGGCAATGCTAGCATGTATGCAATAGGCCCTATATTTTTTAAGATCTCAAAAGGTCCACAATATCTTGTTGCCAACTTGGGCATCTTCCTAATCTTAATGGACTTCTCTTCACTTTTAATTTCAAAAATACATGCTCCTCCACTTTAAAATCTCTTAAAACTTTGTTCTTGTCTACATAATTTTTCAGTCGTTCCTGGGAAGCCTTTAAATCTCCTTGATCTTTGTCATTTGCTCTTCCATTTCCTTCAACAAATCTAGCCCAATAATAACTTTGTATGGTGGATTATCCCAACTCACTAGTATGTTACACTTTTTTTCCATCCAATGCTTCAAATGGGATCATTTTTAATGAGGCCTGATACCCATTATTATAAGAAAATTCAACTAAATGAATATAGTCTTCCCACTTTGATGGATGTTCCATCACACACATTTTGAGCATGTCCTCAATTATTCTATTAGTCATATTTGTTTTCCTATCTGACTCTAGGTGATGATCCATATTGGATCATTATATTATTTGTCATCTATGTTGATGCTTTCAAAGTGGAAAAAATTGGAGGAATTAGCTTGCAGGGTCATTTTAATGGCAAGTCCCAGTTTGGAAAATTGGGGTCCAAAACCTTTTGATGCCATTTTGAGGCATTAAATTGTGTTTTTTGGGTTTCTGGTGTTTGAAACTTATGCACACACCCTTGATGGTGTTATACACTTCGAGACCTTTCCAACGGTGTAGATCATGCGTCAATTGGAGTTTGTATGAAAACTTTATGCCTCCTGCAAGTTGACCTATCGTGTTGACCACTTTGGTACGAGAGGATGTCACGTCAGTCCCCATTACTCAAGCATATAGGGCTAGCCACATGAGTAATTTCAAGAAGATTATAGAAGGTTCAAAACCTTACCATAATTGAGGGTTTAGGAAGTTAAAAATATACCCCTAGATGGCTATCGGGCTATGTTAAATACCAGTCCACTAGGAGGAGAAGTGTTTCCATTCTATGTTATTGTAATTTTTTCCATATTAGAGTAGAACAACTTGGAGTGGGAAATTAGAGAGAGTAACATAGGGGGTTAATGTTTTGTAGCAGTCTAACAGGCCACAGGTCTTAGGTAACTCCATAGAGAGTGACCTTTCCTTTGTACTTGCATTATTTCCATACCAGTGAAAAGAGAGCAGAGCATCCTTACCTTCTAGCTGGTTTTTCTCTCGTAAGGGTTTCCCAGAGAAAATATTTGTATTATCTTGTGGATGGTGTGTTATTGTATTTTATTATTCTTTATTTTTCACATTTTATCTATTTCATGCATAAGAAAAAAATTAGTAACTATATATTTTGGAATCCAAAGGAATTTAACCTTCATAGTGTAGATTTCATTTTTATTTATCAGATATGTTGTGACTAATTGTTCCAGTGGAATATGCAAAACAATTTATAGATCAGGTGATAAGTTGTACTGAGATTTAGATTTGTTCCAGAGCCTTTGAACAAATCTTTCCAAAAATTGGATGTAAAATTGGGATCTCTATCTGAAAGTATTTCCTTAGGAAACCCATGTAGCCCAACAAATTTCTTCATGTAGATTTCTACAATATTTTTTGTCTTGTCTGTAGTCTTCACTGGAATAAAATGTGTTGCCTTAGTCAATTTTTCCACCACTACCATGATGGAATCATGTTGCTTCATTGTTTTGTATAGCCTTGTAATAAAATCAATTGTAACTACCTCCCACTTCCATTCTAGAATGGGAAATGGATGTAATAATCCAACTGGATGTCTATGCTTTGTCTTCACCTTCTAACACTCCAGGAATTTGGCTATATAATTAGCCACTAATTTCTTCATTCCTGGCCAAATTTTTTTCCTTCTTACAACTATCGTTGATTTTTTATATCCTGGGTGCCCAACATATGTCACATTGTGCATTTCTGTCACAACTATATTTCTCAACTCATTGGAATTTGACACATATACCTTGCCTCTGTAGATGATAATTTCATCCTATTTCAGCTCGTAGTATTTAAATTTCTATTGAAAATTACCTAGTTGTAATGTTTCTTTATTTCCAAATAGTGTTGATTTGAATTTGATGTTGCGATAATTTTATATTTCAGATTATTCATGTACATTCTAATGGCTGCAATATGCATATTATGCGCTCTCTTGTTGAGTGTGTTAGCCACTTGATTATCTTTTCCTTTGATATGATAATTTCAAAGTCATATTCACTAAGGAATTCCAACCACCTAGTTTGTTTAGAATTTAATGTGGGTTGTCCAAACAAATGTTTCAGACCACAATGGTCTATCCTTAGCTCAAATTTTCTCCCCATGAGGTAATGTCTCCACATTTTTAGTGCATGAATAATTATTGCTAATTCTAGATCATGGGTGATGCAATTCCTTTCATGCTCTTTTAATTTTATGGAATCACAACATACCACATGATCCTTTTGAGTGAGGACTCCACTAAGATATTCCTTGCATGCATTAGTGCACACAACAAAATCTTCATCTGGATATGCAATCTTCAATATTGAAACATTGGTCAATATGTCTTTCAATTTTTGAAATCTCTCTTCACACTTGGAAGTACATTCAAATTTCAGTCCCTTCTTTTGCAACAAAGTAATGGGGCTTGCAATCTTTCAAAATCCTTTTATGGATCTTCAATAATAACTAAAAAGACTTGTTAATGACCTAACCTCGGTGAAATTTCTTGGTGATGGCCATCCTCTAATGGCCTATATATTCTCATGATCAACTATTATCCCATCTACTGAAATAATGTACCCAAAGTAGTGAATCTTCTTTTGATAAAAGATGCACTTACTTAGTTTGGCATACAATTTATTCTCTCTTAAAACTTTTAGCACCATTCTGAAATTTTTCTCGTGTTCCTCCTCTATATTAGAGTAGATGAGTATATCATCCAAGAACACAATTACAAACTTGTCGAGGTATTCCCTGAACACTCCATTCATCAGACACATAAACATTGTTGGGGCATTTGATAGCCCAAATGTCACTACTGCAAATTCATAATGCTTGTATCTTGTCATGGATGTTGTCTTGTTGATATCTTCTTCCTTTATCCTCTCTTGATGATAGTCTAATCTCAATCCAATCTTGGAAAATATTCTTGCACATTTCAACTGATCAAATAGATCATCAATCCTTGGCAAAGAATATGTGTTCTTTATGGTGACCTTATTTAATTATGTGAAATCAATACACAACCTTAAGGTTCAATCTTTCTTCTTTACAAACATCATTGGGGAACCTTAAGGTGACACAATTGGACATATATACCCCTTGTTTAATAACTCTTCAAGATACATATGCAACTCTTTCAATTTTGGTGTGCACATTCTATAAGGTGTCTTGGACACTAGGGCAACTCTTGGCACCAAATCAATAGAGAAATCAATGTCTCTCTTTCGTGGAAATCCTGGGATTTCCCCAAAAACATCTTCAAAATCCCTCAAGACAAGATGGTATTCAATGCTTGCCACTTTATCTCTGACTGCCTCTTCCATATGTGTTGAAAAAATCTAACATCCCTTCCTAAAACTCTTTTCAACTGCATAGTTGAAATCTCTCAAACAACTACAACTCTTGGAATACCTTGAACCTTGTCTTGTTTCCCTTCTTAATCAAGACATGTGATTGTTTTTTTGTAATAGTCTAGGTCAACATGTTGTTTTTCCAACCAATCCATGCCAATTAGACAATCATATGAACCTAATGGTATGATTTTCACATCTACCTTTGCGTTGAGTCCATTTATGTATATTAGACAATATTTAACCAACTCATTGATCTTCCTCTTAGCTTCAATGACTAACTGAACTAACCAAGATTTTTTATGCTTACTCATTTGCAAGTGAAATATTTCAACAATGTTATAGTTTACGTAACTATTGATAACTCTACAATCAATTAAAATTGCTATGGGATGGTTATCAATCTTGCCTTCCACTTCAATAATGGGGCATTGATATTATCCTTTCTTGTTGTCCAAGGCTACATAGATCCTTGGCATGTTTCCTCCCATGTATTCTACTATTTCAGCCTCTTGAATGTTTTGGAAAATCCTCATTCTTTCTCCTTTGTGAGGGAAACCCCTATATAAGTGATTTCCCTCACATCCCCAACATTGTACAGGTTTCTCCCTTGGTATTTTTTCGAATGTATATGTTGTCTTTTTCCCATTTTGGATTGAATGTCCTTGCTGATTTTCTTGAAAAAGGGTGGATATTTTTTTTTTTTCATTTTCTCCCTCTTTCCTTTAATCCTGTCATTCCAAGTTTTTTGGAAAATTTGTCTTCCTCTGCTCTGCTGATAGAGATTTTTCTCTCTCCTTATGGCCTCCTCCAAAGTCTTGGAGTTATCATATTGCATATTTTCACTATAGAGGGAGGGTAACCCACTCAGAAACCTTTGGATTTTTACTTTCTCATCCTTTATGAAGTCCACATACTTCAACAATTCAAAGAACCTCTTCTCATATGCATCCATTGTCATGCTTCCCAACTTGAGTTCAAAGAAATATTTTATCTTCCTTTCATAGTAATGTTCAGACAAATATTTCTCTTAGAAATATCATTTTCAGCTACCTCCATGAGACCTTCTTCTCATCAAGGTGCTTGGCTTGCTTAAGTTGATCCCACCACATGGTGCAATTTTGGATTCTACCCTTGAGGGGTAATCGTGTAGCTGGAATTATTTATTCATTTCCAACAACTAGGCCTCAAACTCTTCTCCCTTCCTTTTCTCGCCATTGAAATTTGGTGGCTTTATTTTCCTGAGCTCACCTTGCATGTAACATCCTCGTTTTCAAACCCTAAATTAACAATGTATATTGTAAATGTAATGTATGGACGAGGGCTAAGGCAATGTGTTTTGCAAATGATGTAAATTAAATATAATGAATAAAATGTATCACCAACTGCAGATGGAAACAGACAGAGATTTGGGCGCTTAGTTTCCACAAGAGAGGGAAGGGTCCAAGGGGAATAGTTTACCCATGTCTATTAAACCCAAACTCATTTCTTTCTGACTTATCCTTACTTTGAACCTTCTATTTTCTAGTTGAGTGTTCTAGATCCCAATCATTTAATTCATGTAAAAGGGTGGGTGTGAGAGTCACTTCACATAATTATTGAGAGCATGGGGGATGAGTACAATCAACTTGGGGAAGAGTGAAATTAAAGAAAGCAATAGAAAGAGAGGAAATTCATATGGGTAGGGGACCAAAATTACAGATTCATGTTTTTGCATGGAGAGCTATTTTTACAAGAAGTTTTTTGGATAGCAAAGGAGTTTTGAGCGCTGAATATTGAAGGTAGTTCTTGTGGGCGTGTTTGACAGTTGTTTGGAGCTAAATTTTTTTGGATAAAGAGGCTACATACCTATGAGTAATGATCTATTCAAAATTTATCAAGGGAAGCAAACATTTTTCTGATGGGCGAACTCATATTGCAGCTATAGAATTCATGAGGTCACAACATATAGATTTAATGTCCAACCTGTGTTGGAAGCCATGGAGGGGAGTGGAAAGGCATGATGGACTATGAGTAGTGAAGGGAGATTCCATCCCTTGGGTTCTTCAGGTTGTGAGGAAGAGAGATGGTGAACTTGAATTAGCTGTGAGATTTGATTGTTGAGAGGGGGACATTAGCCAACCTTGGGGACCACCATCTCTTATGGATTCATAGCCCCAGCTTGGGGGTGGCTTGTTGTTGAGAACTTGAAAAACAAGTCTAAGTTTGGGAGGAATGTTTGTTCTCTGCATCGGGTTGCATATTTCCTAAGATAAGTGTTCTCATTTGTTGTGTTTATTCATGTTAAATTTTGATATAGCTCCTATACATTTTACTTTGAGTTATCTTGGTTACTATTGCTAGCCGTGAGAAAAAATATGAATTCAAATATTTATTTATGTAGTGCAATGTTGTTGTATGTTGTTTATTTATTGCTATGCACAATTAAACAATTGCATTTACGTTTTTAATTAGCATGGATCATTGTATCAACTTGAACGTCATGCTATGAGTGTTATTTCTGCATTTAGATTTGGTATTAGAATTATTTATTGGGTCTTTTTAGCAGTTACGTGACCCAACTTGGGGATCGATATGTTACAGAGTGGTATTAGAGCTTCTGGTTCAACATTAGACCCGCATGGGCCAAGAACCAGTGTGAATTTAGGCAAATTCACTGCTAGAGATTTCGATTTGTGATGAATTTGGGGGAAAACAACGATAACTAGACCGAAATCCCCAAATTTGTGAGAAAATTCAAGATTTAATTGCCCGAGAACTATTTAAGAGGTTTAATGGCATCAATCGAACATATTTCAGAGTTTGATTCGACTTGCAAGGTTGAAATTCACATTTTAATGGTGGTCGAAGGAACTGGGAGATTTTGATGAATCGATGGTCAAGATTGTGTTTGATTTAGAGATTAACCACCTAGATTCATTCTTGATAAATTTAAAAACTTCTAATGTTTTCGAAGTTTGGAAAGGTTTTTATATCGATGGCCAAGATTCATTTTGGTAGTTGGGAAAATGAGACAAATCGACGATCTAGATTCATTTTCGATCGTTGGGAAGTTGGAGTCATTTGACGATCGGGATTTTCTTTTGGAGCTTGGAAAAACAGGTCAAAAAAACCATCCATTGTAACTCACCTCATTTAAGAAACTATTAGCAGGAGGTACACAGACTAATAGATAACTTTGAAGTGTTCAACATCACAAATATTCCCCGATCCAAGAATGTGCTTGTTGATTCTCTAGCCACAACAACCTCATGTCTGTCCCCACTTGAAGATTATGAAGCCTCCACATTTTCCATTGAACTTTTGTACAAACCTTCGATCCCTAACAACATCAATAACTAGAGATTTTTTTAGGGAGACAAGAATATTGTAGTTGTCTTAACTAATGAGGAAAATTTTAAAGACTTGGCTATTGATGATGAAGTTTTCCAGGATATGCTTACTGAACAAGAAAGTGGTGAACAAACAGGGCCCAAAACTTAATTATTCATCCATAGAAAAGCATGCATATGCGGTCTACAAGGAAGTAAAACGTTTTAGATCCTATATCTTGAAGAACCACACAAAGGTTATAGTGCCTCACCCTGAAGTAAGGTCATTATTCACACAACAAGAAATGGGAAAAAGAAGAGAAAATTGGATGGATGTTATCCAAGAGTTCAACCTAGACATCAAGCCATCTAAGATATTTAGAGGTCAAGGTCCGTATAAACTTGTCCTGGAATCCCAAGACATAGTAGATCCAGAAAATTCAGGGTGGGATAATGAGTTGTCTTTTTGTTGTAGTGAAGTTATGTACATCACACCTAGCCGAGATTCATGGTATGTAGACTTGTCTTACTTTCTTCATCATGAAACATGTCCTGAATATATAAATCCTAGGGAAATGAGAGATCTTAGGCTAAAATATGCCCAATACCATCTTATCAATTATGTGCTTTTCCGTATGAATTATGAAGAAGTGTTACTCAGGTGTCTCGAAAAGGAAGATGTTGAAAGGGTGTTAAGAGAGCTTCATGATGGTTCCACAAGTGGACATTATGCCGGAGATACTACCGGCCATAAAATCTTGAGGGCAAGGTACTATTGGTAAACTTTGTTTAGAGACTCACATGCAAATGTACGAAAATGCAATATTTTCCAACTAAGTGCGGGAAAGGAAAATAATGTAACCATCCCATTACAACCCATTACCATTTCTAGGCCTTTTGAGTATTGGGGGATATATGTTATAGGGGAGATAAATCTAAGCTCGTCTAAACAACACAAATACATATTAACGACAACTGACTATTCCACAAGATGGTTTAAGGCCATTCCCCTTATTCATATCAATGAGAAAGTAGTGATCTAATTCTTAGAACAACACATCATAACGAGGTTTGAGGTACCTTATGTTCTTTTTTTCGACAATGCTTCATACTTTTCTTCTAATCTTTTGACTGAGTTTGATTTGGATAAAGGGATCATACTAAGATACTCTACTAACTATTAACCACAAGGAAATGGTGTTGCAGAGTCAACTAATAAAAATATGGTAAAGATTCTTAAGAAGATTGTAGTTGGAAATAATAGGAATTGGCACAATAAACTTCACGATGCTTTGTGGGATGATAGGGTAACTCCTAAAGAATCCCTAGGGAATTCTCCATATTTCCTAGTTTATGGATATGAAGCCATCCTTCCAACTAATTTGTATCTCTCATCTCTTCACTTGTCTCGAGCCTTGAGAGGCCAACCGATGTCTAGCATGCAACAAAAAATAGACACTCTATTGATGGTGGAGGAATAAAAGGAAAGGGATAGGAAGAAATTTGTATCCCATCAATAGTTGGTTAAGAGGTGGTTTTACAAACACAAGGCTAAAGATAAAAACTTTGAGGTAGGGGACCTAGTTTTAAAATGGAAAAAATCAATGAGCCAAAGGGGAAACATTCTAAATTTCGAAACCTATGGCTTTGTCCTTTCCAAGTTTCTGAGAAGACTGGGGCAGGAACATATTGATTGAAAAATATCAAGGGTGAGCTTGATGTTGTCCCTGTTAATTGCCAGGCCTTAAAACATTTATTTTCTCAGATTCCTACCTTAAGAGGTGTTGTGTACCATAGTTTCCTTGTTTTGGTTTTCCTTTCATTAATTCACTTTAGATAGAGTGACATCTTTTAGTTTGTTTGTTTTCTTTTGATTAAGTTATTTTTTCTTTCTTTTTGTTTTGAATTTGGTTTTGGTTTTGATTTCATTTTGATTTTTGTCTAATTATGAGGGTGTTTTGTGCTAAGTCTCTTTGTGAGACTTAGAAAACTCGTTTCTCTTATCCTAATATTTCATGATTGTAGACAAAATAAGGAGTTCTCGCTCAATGGGAGATTCCAACATACGAATGATTCACATCTTTGTATGCATATCCCCCAGGGAATAAACATATTGTCTTCCTCATGATATGGAAACACTGAGGGAAAAGTGGATCGAAGGAGAGTATACCCTATACCTTTAGGAAGAGTAGAGAAGGATCCCCACTTATTTTAGAGAAGACAATAAATGAAAGCATGAAGTTGACTCCTATATCCTCCTCCCTATCTCATTCTTGGCACCTTTGCAATAAAATTCATATGCAATAAAGGATGAAAGCAAATTTCATAATAAGTCAGAATGTAAAATCAGGGAGGGTATACAGATATCTCCTCTGGGGATATGGACAGTCGTTGGCAATGGAGAAAGGTATATGATATTGGGGTGACTCCATCGAGGCTATGGACACTTGCTATCAATAGAGCAACACCATTATTAAGGAGGTTTCCAAATTTAAAGAATTAAATATACATTTTCTTCCTATCAATCGTTCTTTTCAAATCACCTCTCGCCTAATGGGACATAATATATTAGTTTAATGGAAAAGAGGCATGAAATCAGATGAATCCCTAATATAGGTAAGCATGGTTGAATATTCCCATGGCCACGTGTGTACAAACTTATGAATTATCTGTGGGGTGTTTAATTAAATTGAAATCGAACTCCCAAAGTGTCTCACTAATACAAGAAAGATAAGGTACAAAGATGTTGGTTTCACCCACTGAATCGCCATTTGTTGAGCCTTAACACACCATAAAAATTTCTGACATTTTGTTGTACCATGTTGCTTCCTCTATTATCCTTATACTTTGGTTTTGCATGGTCATAACTTGTTTTAAGACTTCTCTTGGTTTCTTCTCAATTTTGGTTAAGTATCGGGCTTAAGGTAACTAGTTGAGGATCATTCCCTAGTTGCGAAAAATTAACAACACCTCCTTCTCGTCGATGGCCAATGGCTCATCGACGTCGGGGAACCAGAGCCTTGTGGTCATCAGTTTCAATGTGCACGCAAATGCGTCAACTACCAGGTTTTTTTTAAGAACGACTTTCGATCTGAGCCATCCATTTCACATGCATAATTAATCTGAACCGTAGGAAAATTCTTTGCGAGAAAATAACCGATTTCTAGGGTTTTGAGACAAGCACCCCGTTAATCCCTCGCAGCTCAGACCTATCCGAACATGCCACGTCAGCATCTCACACATTTGCTTCGATTCGAACAACGTGAAGTGAAGAGTTCTCGACGCAAGCTTTGTGCAACAAGAACTCTATCAAGCGTTGCGCTCATCAAAGTGAACTGTTGTCAATTTTAACTCACTACTGAGACTGGTAAGTGTTAAAGGCCCAAAACTTTTGTTTCTTGCTCAGGTATTGTTTTCATTTATGAATCATCTTGTTACTCGCGGCTATTGAGTTTTGAAGAATTTACTTATGTTGTTTCATGCAGGTAAAATGCCTCCCCGTCGACCAACAACCCGACAATATCTGAAGACACCAAAGGGAAAGAACATACAAGTTGGTGAAGCATTGAGTTCGGTTGTGGTGGATGAAGCAGAGGTCACGCCAAAAGTGGAACTGGTTATCCGAATGCCACAGAAAAAACTTCCAGCCCCGCCACCACTATACAGGGACACCGACGCTATCACTGCCTCTAAGGTACCTCTACCAACTTGGTATGATTTATAAAATGTTTAGTAAACGACATTGAAGGGAAATGTGTGGGTGTTTTCCTGCCAGTGGAAGTCAACAATTATTATAAAATCAGAGAGCCCAAAGTTAGGTTAAACAACGACTTCGTGGTCCAATTCTATGAACTACACAACACCAGTCAAATTCTAGCGTCCTGGTGGAGAGACGACTGAAAATTTGTGAACAGGGCCATAGGGTGGTATGGTACCATCAATCTAATAGAACCCTACATGTTCTTGATGGATTTAATTTTTTGATTATAAGGAGAAAAGTTGATGGATTTAATTTTCCAATTATAAGGAGAAAAGGATTTTTCTAAGTTATCATAAGCATGGATTCCCCTAGCATACATGGTAGCTATATCTAGGAGCATATTCAATTGGGGTGCTATCATTTTGAAACAATTAAGTATCACGGTAGAACAAGCTCAGAAACTAAAACCAAGGTAAGTACCCTCTTTTTTCATGGCATCTTACCTGCTAGATGTAATGTGTGCAAGAAATATCTTTCCATTAATGGGTCTGAGATGGCATGTTTCAGAGTTTCTGGCGCATGCATATTTCAGTTCCCTTTGGGAAAATAGGTACAAAAAATAGGTACAAAAAGAATCTTCAGAGCCATGAGATCCCTGCACTTATTTCTAGCATATGTGCCAAACCGGCTGGTTCTAGGAGAAGTTTGCTACCACACAATTTTTCAAGGCTTTAATGCCTCATTGGTAAAAGATAAATGCCTCATTTGTAAAAGATAAGAAGAGGGAATTTATCCCATATGGTTTCCATATAGGGTATTATTTCATAAAGGACACTATGCAGGACAAGTAGGAAGGTTTGAGTCATATTGAGTACAAAGTCCCTATAGGAAGATACAAGAAACATGATCCTAGTGAGTTGGTACCTAAATATGTTGGTTAGGTGGTGTCCTACTAGCCACATGCACATGACAATTTTGATGATGAAATTTTTACAGAGAATGCACGGGACTGGGAAGAAGTCTTGCAAAGGAGAGCCAATCCAGACATGACTCCTTTTAAGGCCATGTCAGTGAATGAACAGATTGAAGGAGAGCCAATCCAGACATGACTCCTTTTAAGGCCATGTCAGTGAATGAACAGATTGAAGGAGAGCCAATACAGACATGACTCCTTTTAAGGCCATGTCAGTGAATGAACAGATTGAAGTGATAGACAAAAAAAAAAATCAATTGTGCAGGCATAGAGAGAAAGAGAAGAGAAAAAAACAAGGAGGGTTGAACTAGAAAAGCTCCTAGCATAATTTGAGAGAATGTTTTGTGAACATGGGAAGAATCCAACAATTCGGGCATTAGAGCCACCGAGAGTAACCACAATAGAAGTGCATGTAGAAGAGGTGGAACAAAGAGGTGGAACAAGCCCCTCTAAGGGAAACCTCACATGAAGTAGAAAATATGCAGCCAGAGTTAGGCATGGAGTGGATACATGTAGTGAAGTCAAAGCCTATAATAACAACTGGGATCTTAACATAAGCGATGGGCACAAGAGTGTTGGCACCGGTGATCGTAGATTTGATAACCATTTACGATGATGACAATAACGATATAGACACCTCGACAGTCCCAATTGTGAATGAGTCCAGTATAGTGGTACATGAAACCCAACCATTTGAGGAGCCACAACTTGTAGAAACAATAGAATTCCCAGGTACCACTAAAAACATCACAACTCTCCCAGAAGAAGGATCACAACCTCAAAAACAGAGGAAGATAATCAAGAGAATAAGGAGGAAGAACATGGCTAAGGAGATGTCACCTTGGAAGGAAAGGACAATGAATATGGTGAAGGTCATGGTGAAGAGCAAGGAGAGGCTCAAAATGAAAAAAATGAAAATAAAAGTGGAGGGTCTAGTCTAGAGGAAAAGATTCCAGATAGAGAAGAGAATGAAGAAGATTTAGATGCTAAGGAGCAACTTGGGAAAGACACACTAAAAAACAAGGGATATAAAGAGCAAGGTGTTGACCAAGAGAATGAAAGAACCACGATCGATCCTTTAATTTATTCTTCACCTAGAGGAATGACACCATCATCAATAGCAACAATAGAAAATGTGTTCAAAAGAACTACTGATGCCAAGAAAGAAAAAGGGATGTCCATAGATCCAAAGAAAGAACCAAGTAGCTATACAGGGAAACCTTCTACAGTGCCAATTCAGGAGCAAGAAGCAGGTGGAAAAGAAGGAAATGCTAATAGTCAAGCACCAACAACTGACAAAGGTAATAACCATCCTTAGAAAAATTTCCCACTCTATCTAGTTTAGGAAATATTCTATCATGGGGTGATCATCAAATTCCAAAACCGGTTAATGAGGTTGTAGATGTCTAGGCCATAACATATGATAGGAAAAGGCAGGAAGTGGTAAAACAAACTAACAAGATAAGAAGACTCACGTTGGACAGTGCAATAGTGGTTACCACTAAAGAAACCTTACTTGACACCAAGAATGCCAAAGTAAGCGAGTTACTGGGGGTAGGGATGGATATATCTAATTCCACCATAAATAGAGAGAAACAATATGAAAGGGAAGAAGAGTCCATGAGGAGAGAACTTGGACATTTCAGGTATCAAGCTAAGTATTATAAAAATACTACTTAGGAAATCATTTTTATGAGGGATGAATTTCTCGGAGGGTACAATAATTTCAAGCTAGAAATAGATATTTTTATTGGTAAAATAGTAAGTTATTAGGAGGAAACTCTATTAGGGTTGATAGCACAGAAATATATGTAGAAGTTATTCAAATATACACACACGGCTTCCTCTTAGATTGAATACATCAAGGAAATCCAAAAGGGTCGAGGCGAAGAAGAGAACATTATCAGAGCACTCACATATGACAACATAGCTAGAATCCATAGAAAAATTGAGTATTGGGTGCAGGTAGTTATAAAACCATAGAAAAGGATGCAAGAAAGGTGGGAAGAGTGTCTTAAAAATTGGGAAAATATAAATGAGAGGATGAGATACATTCATCCCATGCCAGACGAATTCATGGATCTCAATGATGTAATCAAGAAATACATTGAGTTGGACCAGAATTTTGAGGCTGATGTCCTTCATATAACAACTTTGGAGAAAGGATAGGTAAGGATGTTCGTAAAGGCATGAGAAAGAACATCAATGCTCCTACAATACTTGGACGCTAGGCTAGACAAGTTCAAGCATCTAGTGGTGGAGATGAAGGATGTTCTCAGTGCACCTATGGAACAACATTGATTCCCTTACATCCATACTTGTGAATACCTTTTCCTCCAGTTATCCACATATGACGAGGAAAACTGACCTTGATGAATGAATATGACTAGGAGACTACATGTGGATTAGTCCACTTTTCTTTTCTTTTTCTTTACTTAAACTAGACTAGGAGCTATTTTTAGATAATCTCTTTTTATAAATAATAAAAATGACCATGCACAAGGGATCGGTGGTTTTGTGTAAGAACTTGATAGTTAAGTGTAGAATTACTTTGAAGTTTGATGAATTAAGAATCTCAGATGGAGCCAGAGACAATTTTTTTCCAAGTTTGTGGATGAAAACTCGATCTGTGAATTGTTCTGCGTCTTTTTATCTACTACATTATTTTTAGTAAGATCATGATTATTTTGAGTTATCTTGAATGACTATAGTTGTTGAATGAATGTCAATTAGAATTCGATGGTGTTTTAGTGTTTTTTTTATTATTATTAAATTTCCGAGCTATTCCATTAATAATACAATAATATTAAAATCAAGAGATCTCCAGACATCCAGAGAGAAAGACTCAAAGTTATAAGGACTGTGACTTCCCTTGTTGGGAAACAAGACATTCAAAACTTGAAAAAACATGCCTGCCCATATAGGGAAACCATCTCTCAAAAGAAACTACATGTTTTAGGATTGTTTGACCTATCATAAGAAAGAACTGGAACTAAACAAAAATTAAGAAACATGAAAACAAACGAGAGAAAGAGACTTAAGGAGGAAGACCTCCTGGGGTGTTTCTTCGAGCACTGGGCATCCATAAAATTCGTTTTCACTGGAAGAATTGGTGGAGCTGGAATGTGCTTCCTTGGTGGGCAGGCCCATAATTTTGGTGAAGGAGGAAGGGGGAGGCAACTCACTATGGTGGACTCTCTGCATGGGGGGAAAATTCTGAGCTTCACTCGCTTGTGCCACCTGCCTAATCAGTTGATCCTTTGTTGTCTGCCTGTAGTTGATATCGGGAGGTGATAGGTTGTTTTGTTGGATATCCGAGGAAAGAGAGTGGGTTCCAGGAGAACAGGGTGAGTCGGTGGGAATTTGAATGAACACACCTGGAATACCGAGAAGGGAGCAGGCCAACAAAGTTTTAACCGTCCAGTAGATTCTTCAATGCCTCTGGATGCGCTGGGTTGCAGGATGGTAGTTGGTCATTTCCTCCTCCTAGTATTCCAACATTTGTTGAATGGAGCGTGGGACTGAACGTTCATAGCCTTCCTGTCTGACGACGACAAGATGAGAATGTGATCTAGTTTCTCTACCTCCACGAACACCCTTCCTCGGGTGGGGGGTGGCACACATGTGTCTGGGCATTATAGGAACCAAGAACACCCAGGACCGAGTCAGAAGTAGGGTTAGACTGACAGATAAGGAAAGAGAGGATATTCCATAGGAGCGTTGAGCGTTAAGAGAAAGTATGTTGAGCAGAAGCACGATCCAATGACTGAACCAAATGAGTCAAAATTAGTGGAGGTTCCCCGGGTGGAAAAGGAGAGAGCTCTGGGAAATCAATTCCCACACCATCTGCAGAGCCAAACCCGACGCCATAGTACCTCGTAACAACTGAAGCATGGGAAGGATGGATGGCGAAATTAATGCTCGGAGCCTTGAGCAATTCCCAGATTTAATTCACATGGGAAGTGGGAGGGGCAGGAGCCAGGTGGTCATTAGTTCGAGCGTTGGAGGCAACATGAGTGGAATCTAGGTGGATTGCATAGACATTCACATCTGGGCTAGGAAAGTCTCGTAGTGAAATTATAATGCAATATTTCTTGAGAGAATGGATTGGAAGGTCATTGAAGGCCCAGTCCTGGAGGTCCATATTTTCAGTGATTCCCACATTCGTGATCTTGTCAACAAGGGAGTTGGCTTTGCGTCTGACATGTTGGAAAGTGATGGAATCCAGGGGAGCCAATAGAAGAGAATTTTTTTGTAGCTTTTGGTATAATCTCCAGCTTGGAGAAACCTTGTCTCTCTGAGAACCATTTTGGAGTCTGATAACTAAAGAGATAATGAGTTGAGAGTCACCTTCAATTATGAGAGGAAAGAGGGCATGTTGTTTTTCTATTTGAAGACCCTTGAGTAGACCTGAGAGTTATTCCATGTTTTTTTTGTGATGACCTATGGATCCATAGAAGAGTCAGAGGATTTTTCAAGAGATGTTTCAGAAGACTCCATCGAGGCCTGCAAGCCCAGGATTACCTTTGGAGGCTCCATGGAAATTGATTTTGATGAAGCTCGGAGGGGGAAAACTCCAGAGATCCGCATTGGAGGGGGAATTGGGCTACTAAGCGATGTCCTCTACTTTAGTAGTATAAGATATTCCCTAGTGATGTAATATTGTGGCCTCATTCAAGGGCACTTTGAAGTCCTGTTCAGTCCAAGGGAGGAGATGAATCGTTTCCAGAAGTTGTTTTCTACAAGTCATCCAAAGGAGGTATTCAGAGGAAGAGGTTCTTTAAAATATCCATTGATTTATCTCCTTCCAGATATTCCAAATGATGAAACCTGGGATGAGTTTCCGAAGGTGATTGAGAATAAGATTTTTATAAGGATCATCAACCCAGGTTTTTAGATTTTGTTCAATGTCTCCGGGAATATGGTTGGATATTCTGCATAAGATAACTATGTTGTCCCATAGTTGACTAGAGATAGGGAAGCTATATAGAAGGTGATCAATGGTTTCTTCATGGCTTGGATAGAGGGTCCAGTGAGAAGGACCAGAAAATCCTCTCTTGAGAATGTTATCCCAAGTTAAGATTTGTTTGTGTAGATTTAGCCAGAGGAAGATTGATATCTTGGGCCACGTTCTGAGATTCCAGAGTTTGGACCAGTGAGGTTCCACTAGTTCTGGCGGGGTGGGAATAAGGTGGTGATAGGATTCTTTGACTGTGAAGATTACCTGTGGGTGGTACCCCCATCTGAGTTTGTCAGGGTCCTATTAGATGCAAATTTTACACTTTTGTAGATCTTGCTTGATACCCTCGATATTTTCTTTCGACAATTGTAAATGTTGGTCCTGTAGAGATTTCCATTTCCTGTAATCTTGTTGGTTAGCTGGATGCCAAAGATCCCTCACTTTTGGTCCTCCCAAGGGTGGAAGAGAAACCTGGGGGGGATGGTTGTGTGTTATTTCTAGACTTGGAAGTTGTTGCCATGAGTCTATCTAGAAATTAGCATAGGCACCAATACAAATATCCCAAAATCTGTGTTGTTGGATGAGGTCGCTTTGCAACTTCGTTGAGTTCCAGATGAGAGAAAATTGAGTGTTCTGAGTGAAGTGAATTAGATTATGAGGATCCCAATCAGTTGCATATTTCCTATTCCAAAATTATGCCCAAGTACTTGAATTGTTTAAAACCCAATTCCACCAAGTTTTTGCATTGAGGATTTCATTTGTCTTGGTGGGATCCCTTAATCCCAAACCTCCCATGGATTTGGGTAGACAAACTTTATCCCATTTGACCAAAGCCCATTTGGGAATGTTGTTGTTGTCACCCCAAAGGAAGGTACAATGATTTTTTCTTATATACTTGAGAACCCATTTAGGGGAAGCAAGAACTGATAAGAGGTAAAAATGCATAGTTTGAAGAACAAATTTGATGAGAACAAGTCGCCCTGCCAGATTGAGGGACTAGAAGGTTTGGGAAGAGATATTTTGAGTCAATTTGTCGATAAGTTCCTTTGAGGAGGAGTGTTTGAGGGTTGAGGCAATCAAGGGGGCACCCAGGTACTTTGAGGGGAGGGAGGAGATGTTGAAACCTAAAGTTATAGCAATGTTCCTTTGGGTGGTGGGAGGGGTGTTAAAGAAGAAGATGTGATATTTTTCAAAGTTAACAGAGGATCCTAAGGCTTTGGATAAAGTGTTGAGGATGCCAAGTAGAGAGCGTGCTTCTTGTACAGAGCAATAATCCATGAGAAATTTTTCATCCACAAATTGTTGGTGGGTCAGGGGTTGACTGTTGTGAAGGTTAAGTCCTTTTAGAGATCCTGTAGAACATGTGACCAAGGTCCTCAACCACGAGGATGAATAAGAAGGGAGAGAGAGGGTCTCCTTGAAGAATTCCTCTGGAGGGTGAAAAATTTCTAGAGGTAAAATCATTGACCAAGATAGAAAAGAAGGTTGAGGACAAAACAGAGAGAATCCAATGCACCCAATCCAAGCTGAAACCAAAATCTAGGAGATTTTTTTCGATGTACACCCAACTAAGGAGGTCAAAAGATTTGGAGAGGTCCAATTTGAGGAGAATACTAGGTTTCTTGTTTTTTTTTTTTTTAAATAATGAATAACCTCATGCGCTAGAATGATGCCATCCAAAATTTGTCTACCTTCCGCATAGTCAGTTTGTTCTGGGGATATGAGAAGAGGGAGAAGGGGATTTAACCTCTTGGAAATAACTTTTGTGATAATTTTGTAATGACATTACAAAGAGAAGTGGGTCGGTACTTGGTGAAGCAAAATTCTCTTCTTTTGGGATTAGGGTGAGAAAAGTGACGTTGAGAGCTGATAGCACCCATTGTCTATTGCAAGATTCTGCCACTATATCTAGAACATCGTGCTTCAAGAGGTCCCAACAAGAGTGAAAAAATGTGATGGTGAAACCATCCGAGCTAGGGGTTGTTCCTTCCTTCATTTGACTGACTGAAATATCCACTTCCTCTAAAGTGATTGGTTGCATTAAGGAGGCATTGTGGTGTTAAGTGACTAGGCATGGGATCTGATTGGTGACTAGTTGGATAGCTTCCTCTCTAGAGTAAATTTCTTCAGTGAGAAGATCCTCAAAGTAGGAGACCAACTCTTTTTCAATGTCTTTCTGGGCTTCCAGCCTAGATCCATCCTCTTTCTTAAGGAAGGATATTATGTTGTGCATTTTGTGCTGAATAGTGGAGTGATGGAAGAAGGAAGTATTTCTCTCTCCCTCTTTTAACCAATAAATTCTAGACTTTTGCTTCCATAGGATTTCTTCTTGTTTGCACCTATCTTCTATTTGGGATTGGAGTTCCTCTTCCTTTTTGGCCTGCTCTTCTGTGTGTCCTTATTTGATGATTTGTTGTTGCAGGGTTTCCATATCCTGGTCCAAGCAGATTTTAGCACTGAAGATGTTACCGAAGGTAGATTTGTTCCAAACTTTCAAATGTTTGTTTATCATTTTAAGTTTTTGTTGAAATCTGTACATTTTGGAAGACCTTGTGGTGTGAGTGGTGGATCACTAATTTCTGATCATGGGCATGAAGTTTGGGTGGGTTAGCCAAAACTTCTCAAAATTGAAGGGGCGATGATGAGTATTTCCTTGATGGTGCCACTTCATGCATATGGGCCAATGGTTAGAGCCTGTAGAGGGAAGAATTGTGGTAGCAAGTTCTCCCCCTAAAGTGGCCATCTCGTCTGATACTAGAAATGTGTCTAGGTGAGAGGTGATTTGAGAGGAACCGCCTCATCGATTTTTCCAGGTATATATTCCATTGGTAGTTTCTAGACCATCAATTCATTATTGTCGATGAAGTCCTTGAATCTGAGATCTTCCGGAGTGAGGATGCAACACCTGCCTTTTTTTCCCTTGAGAGTGGTGATAAAATTGAAGTCTCCTCCAATGATCCACCTTTGCTTGGGCCTTTCTTGTTTGTACCAATCCAATAAGTCCAGAAGATTGGCCTTTTGATTTGAAGCTTGGGGGACATACACATTGGTGACGAGACCATGTACATTAGTACCTAAGAGATGAAAGGAGGTAGATATGGAATTTCGGGTGGTGGTGAAATCATTGAGGGTTAATTCTATTGGGTTCCAAGCGATCTCTATACCATCGGAAGCACTAGCAACATCAAATGAAATGGATTCACTATTTTTCCAAAGGCGTGAAATTAGGATTTTTAGATTGTCACTGTTGCTTTTGGTCTCTTGGATCATGGTCATTGTGGATTTCTCTTGAAGTAACTTTCTTCGTAGAATTTTGCACTTGTTGGGGCCATTGATTCCTCTGACATTCCAGGATATGACTTTCATTGAGAACATTGGGGGTTAGAGGGAAAGAATTCGGTGAGTTGGGTATATTTCCCAGACTCCACTAACTTGGATCACAAGATTGCGGTGCATTGTAGGTTTGTTTTGTGTCCTCTTTTTTTAGCATCCTTGGCTGCTTTTTTTGGATCATTAGGAGGGTTCTTTTGGATTCCCAGTCTGGTATGCATCTTGTCTTTGTGAAGGGATTCTTTGAGAATATGGATCTACTTTGGAGGGATCGCATGGAAATATTTTTTCTTGCATGCATCCTCAAGTCCTAAGAGATCAAGCTCTCCCAGATCTAGATCTTCCATATCTTCATCCATTAGAATATCAAAGTCCCGAGTTGCTAAGAAGGAAGGGATTTCTTTAGAGGGAAATGGGGAAGAGTTGTATTGAGTGTTGATGCCAGTGCTGCTTAGGTTTTGGGTTAGATCATCTCCTTTGTTTTGAACTGTTTCTTGGTGTTTCCTTTTGGGGATTGGTTGATCCTCTTCTGCGGTGTTGACTGCTTCCTTAGGTTGATTGGAGAGAGCTTAGAAGATGTTTCTTATTGTTGGGTCTGGAGTTTTAGCTGCTGATTGGGTATTCTGATTCCATCGTCGCCGATTGAGTACTTTTCTGAATCCTTTCTCATATGTGTTTTCTGTGTCCTTCGGATTTGCTACAGGATTTTTCGGGGGGCAGTCTTGGAAAAGGTGCCCATGTGCACATAATTTTTTTGTTCTGAAAGGAACATGCTCGTAATTAATGGTTTGGATCTATTTTGTGTCCTCATGCACAAGACAGATGGATTTAGGAAAAGTTTTGGCTATGTGCATGTAGACACAGATCTTGGCGTATGAGGTGTATTTGTTGATTTTTGTTTGCTCTGGAATTTTGACAAAGTTACCAAGAGAATTGTCTATGTATTTAAGGGTTTCATCATCCCAGTATTCTTGTGGTAGGGAGTATAAACAGATCCATACAGGTGCCTAGGTGAAATCTTCCTTTTCTGGGTTGAAACGCTTAGTCCAGTTTCTGAGATACAGACCAACAAAGTTGAATAAATAGGGCCCTCCTTCCAGAATTTTTTCTCTGTCATCAAGTCATGTGAATATGATGGTGAAGAATCCTTTTGAGCTAAGTTGAAGATCGAAGTGTGCCTTTGGATTTCATTTGACTGCAATCCAGTTCAAGAGGGCTCTTTCAGTGGGACAAATTCTAATAATTTTTTTGATTAGGGCATAATTTTTCATATGTTCAATCTGGGTGTTGATGCGCACTAGAGGGAGCTCGATCCGTGGTTTCTCATCATATTTCTCTATGCATGTGCTGCTTATGGTGGAATATGGTGCTAAAACGTTCGAAGAGGGCTGATGAGTGCTTGGTTGGTCCTGTTGTTGCTAGGGAGGGTCATCTGGTTGCAAGGGTTCATGGATTTTTCCAAAGGTCATATTCAGGGAGTCCTTGTATGAAAGGGAGCCCCCCCCCGTCCCTTCCCTTGGGGGGAACCATGGGCTACTAGGGTTTGCGTGTTGTTGTAGTAATTTCAATAGTAAGGGAGGGAATGTATGGATATTCGCGTAGAGCCGAGGAAGCTTGGATCTACATGTTAGAAGGGAATTCGGTCACATCTATGGTTACCTTCTTCATGCTACCATATTATGCATATCGACACGATATATTTTGATGGTGTTTTAATGTATTACATGTGAGAAATACATGGAATTATTTCTAGCTTATTTGTCCTTATATGTGATTTCATGCATATTACTTCTTTATTTTCTTGGAGAATATCTGTTACTTGATTGATGGTGGTATTATTGCTAATATTGGTTAGGCACGAATATTATTTACATACCATTGGATGAAGGTTATCCTAGGCCCATATCTCTTAGGAATTAAATCATCCTTTTAAGTTATTTATACTTTTTTTTTTTTTTTTTTTATGTTTGAACAATAAATAATTAAACCCAAAAAGAGATTTGTGATCGAATAGGAAACTTTCGGAAACCATTGAAAGCCCATCGAAACCTTGTCAAACCATAACTCCAGAGAATCACACTACCCCAAATGAAGAAGAGTCTAATTGGGCCTCATCTTCAGGTGTGATTCCTACTATCGAGTCAAAGGGAATTTAGACCCCTCAACATGTTGCAATGTTGTTGTTGGCAATGTTCTTGTGCATGTGCTAGAACGAAAGCTAGAAGATACTATCTTTCCTTGATGATGTAATGTTGTTGTTGGTAATGGGATTGTTCTTGCGATAGAATGAAATCTAGTGGGCACTATAATTACTTCATGGTGCATTGTTGTTGTTGACAATGTACCTGTGATTTTGCTAAAACGAAATCTAGCTGACACTAGCTTTCCTTCATGGTGCAATGTTGTTGTTGGCAGTGAGCTTGTGCTTGTGCTAGAAAGAGAGCAAGTGGGAACTAGCTTTCCTTTACATTGCAATTTTGTTTTTTTCAATGTGATTATGCTTATACTAGACGAAAAACTAGTGGGTGTTATATTTCCTTCATGATGCAATGTTGTTGTTGGAAATGTGATTTTCCTTATGCTAGAAGGAAAGCCAACAAGATTGTGATTTCCTTCATAGTGAAACATGGTTGTTGGAAATGTGCTTGTGCTTGTGCTAGCAGGAAAGTTAGTGGGTGCTAGTGTTCCTTCATGGTGCAATGTTGTTGTTGGAAATGTGCTTGTGCTTTCTCTAGAATGAAGGCCAACATGTGTCAACTTTCCTTCATGGTGCAATATTATTGTTGGCAATGTGCAAGTGCTTGTGCTAGAAGGAAAGCTAATGGGCACTAGCTTTCCTTCACAGTGCAATGTTGTTGTTAGCAATGTTCTTGTGTACTAGAAGGAAATATACGAGTGTTATCTTTCCTTCAGGAAAAATAAAATTATGGAATCAATGCTCTAGGGTTTGTTTTATCCTAATGATCACCATGTTTAGTGTTCTAACTTTGTGTGTGCCCTTTTATTGGATTTAGAACAAGCTAAGAAGATTCACAATTATGAAAGAATAATTGTGTTAAAATATGATGTTATCTCAGGCTCTACATTTTTTCATGTCATAGATGGAAAGATAAAAGGTGCTAGCTTTCCTTCATGGTGCAATTTTGTTGTTACCAATGCAATTGTACTTGTTATAAAAGGAAAGTTAGTAGGAACTAGCTTGCTTTCATTGTGCAATTTGTTTTTGGAAATGTGCTTCTACTTTTTCTAAGAGGAAAGATAGTGGGCGTTATCTTTCCTTCACATTATAATGTTGTTGTTGACAATGTGAACTTCATACTTGTGCTAGAAGGAATACTAGTGGGCACTAGTTTTCTTTCAATATGGTGCAATGTTGTTGTTGGTAATGCGTTTGCACTTGTGCTAGAAGGAAATTTAGTGGGCACTAGTTTTCCTTCATGGTGCAATCTTATCGGTAATGCATTTGTGCTTGTGCTAGAAGGAAAGTTAACATATGATAATTTTCCTTCATAGTGAAATGATGTTGTTGGCAATGCACTTGTGCTTGTGCTAAAAGGAACGCAAGTATGCATTATCTTTCCTTCATGGTGCAATATTGTCGTGAATGTAAAGCCTTTAGGCACAATTAAAAGGATGCAATAAATGCTCTAGGGGTGCATTTGTCCTAACAGTCACCATCATTAGTGTTTTTCTTTTGTGTGTGCCCTTTATTGGATCTAAAAAAAGATAAGAAGATCCATTATTATGAAAAAATAATTGTATTCAAATATGATGTTGTTGTTGGCTCTATATTTGTTATTGTCATAGGTGAAAAGCTAGTAGACATTATCTTCCCTTCACAATGCAATGTTGTTGTTGGAAATATGCTTGTACTTGTGCTAGAAGGAAAGCTAACGGGCAATAGCTTTCCTTCACATTATAATGTTGTTGTTGACAATGCACTTGGGCTTGTGCTAGAATTAAAGCTAGCAAGTGTTATCTTTCCTTAACAATGCAATGGTGTTGTTGGCAATGCACTTGTTCTTGTTCTATAAGGAAAGATAACATGTGCTAGCTTTTCTTCACAATATAATGTTGTTGTTGGCAGTGTGCTTGGGCTTGTGTTAGAAGGAAAGTTATTGGATGCTAGCTTTCCTTCATGGTGTAGTGTTGTTGTTGGAAATGTACTTGTGCTTTTGCTAGAAGGAAATATAATACGCACTAGCTTTATTTCATGGTGTAATGTTATTGTTGGCAATGCGTTTGTGCTTGTGCTAGAAGAAAATGTATTAGGGGCTAGGTTTCCTTCACAATGCAATGATTTTGTTAGCAATGCACTTGTGCTTGCACTATAGTGCAATGTTGTTGTTGGAAATGTGCTTGTGCTTAACATAGTTACCAATTTAACATGAATTGTGACCTCAAAAAAAAAACTTTGGCTAAAAAAACCCATACTTTTGAGCCAAAAAACAAAAATCAATCCTTGAAACAAAAACCGGGGCTATCAGTAGCACCCCTTTTTTGGGGGTGGTTAAAATTATTACTTGTTTGAAATCACAACCTTGAAAAAACAATAAAACCTTAAAATTGACCCTCAAATAGAAAAATGATGTTACAAGTAGCACTCATTTTTTTTTGGAGTTAAAGTTACGACTTAATTGAAACCGTGAGCCCAATAGTTAGTACCATCACAGATTACAAATTCAAAATTATCTCCTAAATCATCACTTGAAAATTTATTTATTAATTAGTTTTTTTTTTTAATTTAAATAAATAAAATGAGGGAAAAAAATCTACACAACAAATTTTTAAAAAATAATGAAAAAACTCTAAAAATAAAATTAAAAAAAATCCCTTTAATTTTTTTTAAATAAAATAAGAATAAGAATAAATTCAACTAAAACAAAATCCAAAAAAGACAAGTTGCATTAGATTTTTTTTGAAATTAAAAAAAAGAAATTCTAAAACATAAATTAAAACAAAGAAATTATTAAAAAATCAATTTAAAAAAAATTAAAAAAACACATAAAAAGAATAAAATTAAAATTAGAAAATGAATTGTTAAAAAAAAAAAAAAAACTTAAAACATATATAATTAAAAAATATAAACATTAAAACAATTAAAAAATAATTATACATATAAAAAAACAAAACAAATCCATTACTTGGGGTGGGAGCGTGATTCTCTCACCCTAAGTCATAGATTTGTTTTATTTCCTTTTTATAATTGCTTTAATATATATATTTTTAATTTTTTTAAAAGGAAAATGTAACATCTCCGCTATAATTCTTAGTTTAATTAATTCTTAATGTAGATATAATATGTGGTTAAGACCATATATATATATATATATATGCGAATTGTATTTCTGAAATTTAATAATAAAATGTGATGCTAGCCACTGTGGGATATGCATAGAGATGGGGGTTGAATTAATCCACAAGAGTTAATTCCATCCATATTCCTAAATTTTATTATGTATGAAACTCTATTTTCTAATTGATTGTCCTCAAAACCAATCATTGAATGCATGTAAGAGGGTGGGTGTGAGAAATCACATCCCATAGTTATTGTGAACATGGGGGCTGAGTACAATTAGCTTGGGGAAGTGTGTGAGTCAAGCAATAAAGCCAAAGGAAATAAATTTGTATGGGAAGTTACAACAATTTTAGATAGTTAATGTTTTTCATGAGTAGCAAGCAGAGAACAAGAAAACAAATCTTGGCGCTGGAGCAACCATGGAGGGAAAATTCTAGAGCATGCTAGAGCGTATTTGGAGCAGAATAATGAAGAGCCAAGTTTTCAGTAATGAAGAGTGAAATCCTATGTGAGATGTACTGTAGTAACAAATGTTTTTTTTGTTTACTGGTAGTTTTCTTGGCAGTGAGTTCCCTTAAGTTTCCCAACCAAGAGGTTCCTAGTTAGCTATGCCAGAGAGACCCTGATAAATGAATGGGATTCCCTAGGGATTGACATCATCAAAGGGGTACATTCCTTGAGTTGGGCAGGTCAAGAGGATGAGAGTCACTGCAAAATTGGGACAGTTGTAGGAGAACACCAGTGGGTTGTGGGTTTTTTGAGCCGTGAGTGGATAGTGAGAAACAACCCTCTTTTGTGGATTTCTAACCCCAACTCGGGGGTGACTTGTTTTGATCTAGGTGGATATCAGTGGCCACCCATCTTTTCCAACTAGCTCAAAATAGTTTTCTAGCAATTTTGGTAAAAAACTATTTTTAGCAGTTTTTAACTTTCGGGGCCATTTTGAGGGCCTAAATGAAGGTTTTTTGGGATCGAGCTTCTCAATGATAGCCAAAGGCTCTAATTGATCCCCCTAAATGAATCTCCTCGACGATACCTTTTCAACGGGCTATCGTACGCCCCAAACGGAGATCATATGCCAAAGTTACGCCCCCGAGAAGTTGATACACCAAACTACCCAAAACGGGGTCCACAAAACTGTTGCCTTTTCATATTCCGGGGTTAGGGTTTTGGATTTTATTTATGATAGAAAGGCCCTTAGAGCCTCAATGTAATAATCATCTTCTGGCGAATGCGAGTAGTTGTCACATCTCTTCTCAGAGATAAACTTCCACCATTCTAATGAGACTTTCACTCTGTATTTTTACAGTCTCTGTACATTTTTTTCATTAATAGAAATCGTGTAATGTTGTATCTCCGTGTTTACGGTTACATCTATGATACATTTCTGTTATATTATTGGATATCCGTGATATCTCTGTGCATTCTTTATTATATCTCTTCTCTCAATTTGTGCCGAAAATAATATGGATCAGTGGTATCAGAGCAACCTACTCTTGATCGTTTTTTTTTTCAATGCATGTCCCCGACAAGGTCTGAGTATAGCAAGTTGGGTCTCAAGCTTGTCTCCCTTGAAGACAATCGCTCTCGCATGCCCAAGAAACCCTCCATGGCAGAAGAAAAGAAAAATTACGGAGCAAACGATTCTATCAATATGTCGCTTGAGCAAGCTTTCACGCGACAAAGGGTTGAAATGATGGAGAATTTTGCCCACATCCTTCAATGTCTTTCGATAACAACAGACACATCTTCATCAAACAACTACTTTGTAATCACCTCTCCTTTCAAGGTACATATTAATTTTGATATTCCCGTATTTGAAGGTCAGATAGATGCGGATGCCCTAGAAAAATGGTTAAATATGTTAGAAGGTTATTTCTCTATTCATAATTTTTTCGACATGGAAAAGATCACCTTCGCACTCCTTAAATATCTCCCCCATGTCAAACATTGGTGGGAAACTTACTAGGAGAAAATTTCCACAGAGGAGTCTGGAATATATGGGGCCAAGCCCACTTGAGAATTTTTTGTGGATGCGATAAAGGAACAGTATTACCCTGTTGGCAACTATGAGGACCAGTACATGAGATGGACCACACTGTGACAAGAGAGGGGCCAAACAGTTCTAGAGTTCACCAATACCTTCCATACCTTGCGCACCAAGCTGGGTATCAAAGACTCTGAACGACATTTGGTTCTTAAATGCCATGGGGCTCTACATAGATACATCCAAATTGAAATGGATTTTCTGGACATCTCATCACTCGATGCTTCTTATCGATATGCTGTTAAAATCGAGAAAAAGTTTAAGCACCAAAACAAATGAGAGTTTGGGTCTACAAATCTGCAACAACCAAAGTATGATAAAGATGACTCTAACAAACAGTGTCCCAAAAACCAGTCCAAGCCACAGGAAAAGAAGGGTCATGGGAAGACAAAGAAGGACATTGGAAAATGGTACGATTTCCACAAAAGCCCCTGGAACAACATCGAGGAATGTTGCTCAAAATAGTCATTGGTGGCCGAGATCAAAGACAAGGAGATGAATCTTGATTCGAAATTTGATTCTGAAAATACTGGTAAAAGACATATCATCGACGCAGACCCCACTGCTATTGTCATGACCGCAACAATTCAACCAGAAGAACAAATAGATCATGAAGAGGGGGAGCACCTTTTTCATTCACAGATGTGGGTGAAGGGGACCCTGCTGCATTTTATTGTTGATAGCGGAATCTAGAAGAACTTCATCTCAGCAGAGGTCGTCAAATAGTTGGGATTGTCGACAACACCACACCTGCAGCCATAGAACATCGGGTGGCTTTGCCAGGGACAAGATCTTCGTTTTAGCCAATAGTGTCGATTGTCATACGACATCCATCCCTTCAAGGATGAGGTATTATGTGATGTTTCCCCAGTGGATGTTTGTGATGTTCTCTTGGGCCAACCATATATGTGGAAGCACCATGTTGTTTATGAGTCTCGACCCCACAGTGTCATTGTTTCTCTGGGGGGTCATCTCTACAAAATACTGGAGGTAGTTCCGACTATTGTTCCACCTAAACAATGTCACAAGGTAGTATCTCATACTACAAAATTCAGCTTCTTTACAATATGTTCAAAAGGTGAACAAAAGGATACTGCAACCACTACAGCTTCGACCCAAGCACCTTCTATCCAAAAAAGGCAGGTCGACAAGGTTGCAACAAAGTGTAAAGATTCCTTTTGCACACAAGAATCTCATGTAGCCAGATTGGTTAAAAAGGTCCAAACCTTCCAGCCACATGTTCGTGACAACCTTCAACAAGCTAAGCAACGTAACCTCTCCAACAAGGCAAGCAACTCATCAAGATGCAGGTTCAGCAAACGATTTTCCCTCTCCCCTGGGCACTCAACACAATGGAGAACATTTCTTCCTAAGGAGGGAGGATTGATATAGGTGGATATCGGTGGCCACCCACCTTTTCAAATTGACTCAAAACAGTTGTTTGGCAAATTTTAATTTACTATTTTTAGCAGTTTTTAACTTCCGAGGCCATTTTGAGGGCCTAAATGAAGTTTTTTTGGGATAGAGCTTTGCAATGATGGTGAAAGGATTTGATTGAGCCTCCTAAATTAATCTCCTCGATGATACCTTTCCAACGAGCTATCGTGCACCCCAAACGGAGATCGTATGCCAAAGTTACGTCCCGGGGAAGTTGATACACCAAACTACCCAAAATGGGGTCCACAAAACTGTTGCCTTTTCATCTTCCGTGGTTAGGGTTTTGGATTTTATTTATGATAAAAATGCCCTTAGAGCCTCATTGTAATAATAATTTTCTGGTGAATGTGAGTAGCCGTCAGATATTTTCTCAGAGATAAGTTGCCACCATTCTAGCGAGTCTTTCACTTTGTACTTTTACAGTCTCTGTACATTTATTTCATTAATAGAAATGGTGTATTACTATATCTCTATGTTTATAGTTACATCTTTGATACATTTCTGTTATATTATTGGATATCTGCTATATCTTAGTGCATTCTTTATTATATCTCCGCTCTCATTTCGAGCCGAAAATAATCTGGATTAGTGGTATAAGAGCAGGCTGCTCTTGATCAATTTTTTATTTTTTTTTCAGTGCATGTCCCCGACAATGTCTGAGTATAGAAAGTTGGGTCTCGAGCTTGTATCCCTTGAATAAAATCTCCCTCACATGCCCAAGAAACCCTCCATGGCGGAAGAAAAGAAAAACAACGAAGCATATGATTCTATCAATATGTTGCTTGAGAAATATCTCACGCGATAGAGGGACGAAATGATGGAGAATTTTTCCCACATCCTTCAATGTATTTCGATAGAAACATGTACATCTTCATCAAACAACCACTTTGGAAGCACCTCTCCTTTCAAGGTGTTGGCCCTTGACCATATTTTGGAGAACCTTGGTCATGTTTGACCTCTTTTGGGACTTCGACAAGCTGGTTGAAGGCTGAGTGAAAGTCGAAGCGGAGATCACGGGATCTCGACCCCTTTTTAGGGAAATTTTGTGTTTAGGGTTTATGTAACGAGTATGGGATGTCGGCCCATGGCCTTACCCATGTTTAGGCCCATTTTGTAATGTATAAATAGAAATATAGGCGATGTAATAAGGGGCTAGTGTGCTAAGTGAAGGGATCTAGTAGAATCGGCTTAGTGCAGAGCTAGAGGCTTGTGCATACTATGTGTTAAGACTTGCAGAGCTAAGTGAAAGTGATTGTAAGAGGCTTGTTTGCAGACTATGTAAGAGATATTTGTGCTATTACCTAACTTGGGGAAGGAGGATCTGGTGAGGTGCACACAGATCTCCTGTCCTATGCGAAGTGGGGTGTTTGTGCTCTATGCATGTAAGAAGATAGAGAGAAGATAATAAAGAAGACAAAATTTGGTGGACGTAGCCCCACACTAGGGTGAACCACGTATATCCCATGTTATGGTTTCTTTGTGCATTATGGTTGTTATATTGTTCATATGATCTAAGCTTAGTGCAGTAATGAATGTCTAGATGAACCTGGTATGATAGATTAAGTGCTTAGTGATGTGAATGAATGCTAGATCTGATCTCTTTCCATATGCTAAGTGCTTATATGTGTTAGATCTGGTTGAATACTGTGATGTTTTGTAATTAGGGCTTGAATCTGCGATGTGAATAAGGGTTAACTATTGATGAATGCTAATTGTTAAGTGCTTTGTTAGAGTGGTGTAATCACAGATCTGTCCCAACTAGGTTGCAGACATTTGAGTCCTGCAAACACCCTTGCCTCTACCTCGGGTGAGACTTCATCTGCTTTGCAGGTGTTTCTGAAAGGGATGATAGTTAGGGTTTTGTTGGTGCATTGTTGAAGCATTGAACCCCGGGTCTGCCCCTATGCCAACAAATGGTTCCGTTGCCGAGATGTGAAACTGTGATTGTTGGGAAATGAAGAAAAGAGAAAGCTCTATGCGTAGATCTGCTACTTTAGTGCGCAATATTATACTTGACTTGTGAAGTTCTGTACTAAGAAGAGAAGTCTTATCTAAAGAAAAGAGGTAATATCTTGAAGCTTTGTGCTCTGAGAAAGGTACGATAAGCGAAAAATTTTGTTACGAAATAATGAATCTAGGTATGTTTGATAAATTTTATCCTAGTCTAAAAACTAGGGTACAGCTAGAATAACGAAGATTTGATAGATCTGATAGAAATAATTAAAGGTATGTTATTCCTATGCATAGAAAGAATGTTTGGACTAATAAATGGATGCAGGATCCTAGAAATAATTTTTTGCAGGTTAGTTACTGTGACCCCAGTGCACAGTACAGGAAAGGTTGGGGATCGTTTAAAAGAAAGAGAGTATTAACTCTTTGCTATAGTTGCAGAAGACCGGGACATGTTGCTAAGGAATTCCCTGGTAGAGGTCATAGTTGTCTTTGTTGTAAAGCTATGGACCATGAATTTTTGGATTGCCCTAAAATAATTTCAAAAGTTGAAAATATGAATATGAGACAGGAAAACTATGAGACAAGCCAAGAAACTAAGGATATGATAGAACCCCAGAAAGAATCAGAGACTATATTACTACAGATGAAAGAAACCCTGAATGATCACAAAGATATAAACTTATCAGAGGTCTTAAAAGAGAAAGAGTACATAGAAACAACAATAGGAGACTTTGACATAGACTGTGTCCTGGATGAGGAAACACAGGTGAATATCATGACATAAAGAACTTGGGAAATTTTTGGAAAGCCTGCTATGGTTCCTTCATTAGGAGGACTAGGATTATTTAGAAAGATGATAACCCTATGTGGAAGAATTACCCATACATCTATGAGTGCTCATGGCACTTCGACAGAAGAAGAATTTGAGATTGTTAAATTTGTTGAGAACAACGCCCCATTTGCTATTTTGCTAGGAAAAACATGTATTGAGAAAGATCAGATACGAAGGAAACAAGAAGAGGATGATCTAGAACAAAAAAAGAAAGAACTAAGAGAATTCATGGTTAGGAGATTAATTCACTTACTGGAAGAAAAAGAGAACCAGTCGAAGTTACTAAGGACCAAATATATGGACGTCAAAGTTGAAAGGACATAGGAAGACTGGAGACACATGTCTGTATAAGAGAGTAGATAACCTACCCTAGAAAGAGAAGAAGTATTACCCTTCAACCCTGTGAAATACCCTCCAAAGTGCAAATTTATCATGCCAAGAGGAGATAAGAACAATAATGGAAAGAGAAAACCAGTGATTTAGATCACAGGAAAGAAGGCCAGAAAGCTCAGTAAGAAGAGAGCGAAGTTAGAAAAATTGCAAGAAGTTCCAGAGAAGACTTCACAGAAGGAAGGTTTCCAGAACTCGAACTTCATCAGAATATCAGTACAACACATATTGGAACTTCACCATGACGAAGCAATATGACCGTTAGAACGATGCTCCAAAACGGCTAGAAACACAGTTATTGCCGGAACGTTCTCCCTTGGAACATTGGGACCGCTCCATAACGGATGGAATAACATTGATTGGGGTGTTTCTGCCCATTGATAGAGTCTGTTATGACGTTGTATAATTATCCTGTCGAGCGTTGCATTGGGAACACTTTTGCCAATTGTTATTATCCGAGTCCACAAAGAACTAGTTGATTTCATGCAGTGATCATTGACACCTCTCCATCCATTCTGTTACATTGAGTGTTGTTCACCGACCTGAGATATCAAATCTCGAATGTGCATTTCGGAAAAAATTAGACTAGTAGAAAAATCTGTCGAAGAGATTCTAATAGACCTCATGGCTGAGAAGGTGATGTCTGCAGGCATCCAAGCCTCATTGACGAGAGGAGTGCAAGCATCCACCTTGACTACTCGTGGATCTGGACCATCCTGAGTTGCGACCGAGAAAAGAACGAAGCATCGTGATGACTTGGCGAATGTGAAGATAGTCCCATCCATCCTACCCGACTACATCCCACCCCTAGCCGGTGTGGTAAGTTGTGACAATGTCCTGAGGGACTTCGACTACAAATTCATCACTGCGTACCTCCCGAAGGGAATACAATAATTCAGACCGCAGTTGGAGAGGATTCCAACCTTGAATATTAGTGACTATAACCTAGGAGACCACAAGAGCTATGGCATGCTCGCACCTCACAAATATTTGACCAAGACCAAGGGGAAGAATTTGAATATCATCCCCCAGCCATGGACTATGGACATCGCGAGGTCCACTATATTGAACGTGATGAATATACCACACTTTGAAAGATCCATAGGATCACCAGATTGAGCATGTAGGGACCAAACCCACACGAATTTTATCCAGGAAAGGCTCCAGATCGCGCTTTGGTGTAGAAGATTAAAGACAACTATGGCGATGTCGATAAGGGGAAGAGAGGCTACAAGGTAGCCTCCATCCAAAATGGTGCAGTGCACCTAGCCTTCCAGTTGATCTCTAGTAATATAGTAAGGAAGAACAAACCCACGTAGGTCACGGGGTTCATTGTTGACCTTGCAGGAAAATGTGTGGAAGGATTACAAATGAACTGGGCAAGTTACCTCGTCAACCAGTTAGAACAGGACTTTCGCGAAGCTCAGGATCAGGGCTATGAGTTCCATTTTAGCTGGCTGCTGATCCTCATCATGTTCATTTCTTGGGAGATGTCGGAAGGAGCGACCTTCCCTGACATTGAGCCATTCGAGCCACTAGCTGCGAAGTTCACCACGCTTTGGTATTTGAGCGATATGGGGAAACAATGGCAGTCGAACGCAGTGTTCCATACCTACTACCTGCAGTTAACAAGGGCTATTGAGTCTTTCCCTCGTATGATACTGAACACCCTGGACAGGTTCAAACCAGTTGTGAAGTTCCTCACAAATAGGAATTTTATATATATCACTGCGTGCAGAGACAAACATAAAGAAGATATTTAGTCCTATCATAAGCTCACAGAGGAGGACATGGAGGAAATCATCAAGGAGTGGCCTGAAGAACTCCTAGTTCCAGTTAACCACGCAGAACTGTCCGACCCTAACCTCATTGGAAGTCCAGTGGTTACTTGCTAAGAATATGATGCACCCAATAGTAGTAGGAAGAAAAAGAAGGAAGATGTATAAAAAATACACAACACATCAGAGGAGACTGCATCAGATTCACCTAATGGAGGAGGAGACGAAGAAGTGGAAAAAGAAGAGAAATAAGGGGAATAAGACAAGCAAAAGCAGGGCAAAGTAACACCACCTAGGAACCCCCTTGAAGAGGCAGAGACATCCAAGAAAAGAAAGGTTTCCCGAACGAAACCTACATCATGGAATAAGTCCAAATCTAGTAAGCCAAAGCTGCAGACTGTGCTCACGGTTGATGACTTCGACTTCATTATTGCAACCGTATCAGACGCCTCAGAAGATATTTTGCATAGAAATGAAGCAAAATAAGAAACCATGTACTAAATAATTGAAGCAGAGCTGAGAGGGGTACAAAAAGACCTTCACTCTAGCTGCACAATGTCCACTGCGCCCCCCCCCATCAGAAAAAATAGATTTGGGAGACGAGCATGCCCAACTCCGCAGAATAGTTGATTCAACCGAAGCTCGCCTTCATCATGTGAAGGAAGACAAAGAACATGCCACAGTGGCCTTGAAGAAAGAACAAGAGGAAGTCATAGAGCAATGATGAGTTGCGCAACAAGAGAAGGATGACCTCCAAATCAAGTTCGAAGAAGATAAAACCCAGATCCGAAAAGAGAAAGAAGAACTGCTCACGAAGTAGGTTGGATTTAAAGAAGCAGTCAATAGATCACTTCGCTCTATGACAGGCTTAGAACAGATAGAAGAAGACCCAGTGGAGAGTCAAGTAGTGAAGCTTGCTGCAGCCATCCAACAACTTCAACAAAAAGTAACAGAATTGGAATTATAAGCAGTACCAAGCACTCCACAGGAAGTGTGAGACCAGCGAGAAGAAACCATCTAAAGCACAACTTAGAGAATCAAGGCATTAGCCTTGGATTGTAAACAAATTAGCGGTCGAAGTGCACAGAATTATGAGCGCCTTATCGAGGAACTTGAACTAAAGACACTGGAGTCACAAATTCAGGACGCAAAGTAGCAAGCAACAAAAATACAAGCGTAGTTGAAGCCCTTTTCAGCGGTCGAGAGAATGAAAAGATACAAAGAACCGTGCGTGGCTCAGCATAGGTCCATTCCATACAAAGTAAAGTCATGGAAGTGAGTCAGAAGCTCCAGCCAGTCTAGGATGTAGCTTTCCTACCTTTTGAGAAGATTGAAGGACGAGGAGGAGAACTAGAACAAGAAGTCACTACAATCGAACAACGTTTGGAAGGACCTGTGACCGAGGTAGTTATTCGAGAGTTTGGTGAGAAGGGGGCCTTGGTGAAGCAGCAGGTCAAAGCATCTTGAGCCAAGCTCGAGGTGTTTGAGGTAGAGTTACCCAGAGTAGAGTGACTCAGGATGAGTCACATGTGAGTGTTGGGGGCCTATTGTCCCTTGACCAAGTTTTGGAGAACCTTGGTCATGTTTGACCTCTTTCGAGACTTCGATAGGCTGGTCGAAGGCAGAGCGCAAGTCGACGCGGAGATTGCGGGATCTCGACCCCTTTTTAGGTCACTTTTTGGTTTAGGGTTTATGTAACGGGTATGGGATGTCAGCCCATGGGTTTACCCATGTTTAGGCCCATTTTGTAATGTATAAATAGAAATCTAGGCGATGTAAGAAGGGGCCAGTGTGCTCAGTGAAGAGACCTAGTAGAATTGGCTTAGTTCAGAGCTAGAGGCTTTGTGCACACTATGTGTTAATAATTGTAGAGCTAAGTGAAAGTGATTGCAAGAGGCTTGTTTGTAGACTGTGTAAGAAAGATTTGTGTTGTGACCTAACTTGGGGAAGGAGGATCTGGTGAGGTGCACGCAGATCTCCTGTCCTATGCGGAGTGGGGTGATTGGGCTCTATGCATGTAAGAAGATTGAGAGAAGGTAATAAAGAAGAGAAGAGTCGGTGGACATAGCCCCACGTCGGGGTGAACCACGTATATCATGTGTTATGGTTTCTTTGTGCATTATGGTTGTTATATTGTTCATATGATCTAAGCTTAGTGCAATAATCAATGTCTAGATGAACCTAGTATGATAGATTAAGTGCTTAGTGATGTGAATGAATGCTAGATCTGATTTCTTTCCATATGCTAAGTGCTTAGATGTGTTAGATATGGTTGAATACTGTGTTTTTATGTAATTAGGGCATGAATTTGAGATGTGAATAAGTGTTAAATACTGATGAATTCTAACTGTTAAGTGCTTTGTTAGAGTGGTGTAATCACAAATCTGTGTCCCATCTAGGTTGCATACATTTGAGTCATGAAACCACCCCTGCCTCTACCTCAGGTGAGACTTCATCTACATTGCAGGTGTTGCCGAAAGGGCTAGTAGTTAGGGTTTTTTTGGTGCATTGTTGAAGCATTGAACCCTCGACTTTCCCCTGTGCCAACACAAGGTACAGGTTAATTTTGATATTCCAGTATTTGAAGGTCAGATAGATGCGGATGCCATAAACAAACAGTTAAATATGTTAGAAGGTTATTTCTCTGTTCTCTCTCCCATGTCAAACATTGGTGGGAAACTTACTGGGAGAAAAGTTCCATAGAGGAGTCTGGAATATATGGGACTGAGACCACTTGGTATTTTTTTGTGGATGCAGTAAAAGAACAGTATTACCCTGTTGGCAACTATGAGGACCAATACATGAGATGGACCACACTGCGACAAGAGAGGGGCCAAGCAGTTCCGGAGTTCACCAATACCTTCCATACCTTGCACACCAAGCTGGGTATCAAAGACTCCGAACGATATTTGGTTCTGAAATACCATGGGGATCTACACAGAGACATCCAAACTGAAATGGATTTTCTCGACATCTCATCACTCAATGCTGCTTATCGATATGCTATTAAAATCGAGAAGAAATTTATGCACTAGAACAAATGGGAGTTTGGGTCTGCAAATCTGCAACAACCAAAGTATGATAACGATGACCCTAACAAACAGTCTCCTGAAAACCAGTCCAAGCCACATGAAAAGAAGGGTCACGGGAAGACAAATAAGGAGACCACAAAAAGGTGTGATTTCCACAAAATCCCCTGGCACAACACCGAGGATTGTCGCTCAAAACAGTCATTGGTGGCCGAGATCAAAGACAAGGAGATGAAGCCTGATTCAAAATCTGATTATGAAAATGCTGGTAAAAGAGAGATCATTGATGCAGACCCCACTACTATTTTCACGACCGCAACAATTCAACTAGAAGATCCAACAGATCATGAAGGGGGGGAGCACCTTTTTCATTCACAGATGTGGGTGAAGGGGGCCCCGCTGTAATTTATTGTTGATAGCGGAAGCTAGAAGAACCTCATCTCAACAGAGTTCATCAAACAATTGGGATTGTCAACAACACCACACCCGCAGATATACAACATTGGGTGGCTTCACCAGGGACGATCTCTTCATTTCAACCAATAGTGTTGATTGTCATATGACATCCAACCCTTCAAGGATGAGGTATTATGTGATGTTTCTCCACTGGATGTCTGTGATGTTCTCTTGGGCCAACCATATATGTGGAAGCGCCATGTTGTTTATGAGTCTCGACCCTGCAGTGTCATTGTTTCTCTAGGGGGTCATCTCTACAAAATACCAGAGGTAGTTCTGACTACTGTTCCACATAAAAAATGTCGTAAGGTAGTATCTCATACTATAAAATTCATCTTCTTGACAATATGTTCAAAATGTGAACAGAAGGATACTGCAACCACTACAACCTCGGCCCAAACACCATTTATCCAACAAAAGCAGGTCGAAAAGGTTGCAACAAAGTGTAAAGATTCCTTTTGCACACAAGAATATCATGTAGCCAGACTAGTTAAAAAGTTCCAAACCTTCCAGCCACATGTTTGTGACAACCTTCAACAATATAAACATAGTTACCAACTTAACGAGAACTCTCTAGAGTTCTCGTTTTTTTGGGGGTCCAATTTCTTACCTTGTTTTTAAAAATGGTGCTACCGGTAACACCCCCTCTCTATTTTTAGCTGATTTTTGATATTTTAAATTTTTCGATCCACAATGTTTCCACATTATTTTTTTAAATGCTCATTTTTCATCTATTTTCATTTTTTTTCTATATATATATATATATATTGTTTTTATTCAACTCCTTTTTTATTCATTTTTCATGCTTCTTTCAATCTTAAAAATGTTTTTTACCATTTACTTTTTCGAAGTTACGATTTTTCATAGAATTTTGTCTCCTTAATTAATTTATTGTTCCATGCTTTTTAAATATATTGAAAACCATCATTTTTAACACATTGTTTACCTTTACTTCAATAAATCGAAAAAATTTGTAGTTAAATAACACTACTTTTGAATATTTATAAAAAAA
>ML781407.1:184548-205745 GCA_009831015.1 Picea engelmannii
CACATCCCCTCAAGGGCATAATCCCGTTTGGGAAACACTCCCCCAACCCCTCACCCAAATTCCCTTCTTTTACCCTCCACCAGGTATCGAAGCTTTTCAGGTAGCCGCAACGCTCACACTACCAAATATGGTGCTAGAAATCCTAGTTTGGTATTTACACCCACCAGAGATGGTCCCTCGACCATCCCTTCCCCCATAGGAAGGACTTCCCATGACGATTCCCGTCCTTACCCCCAATACCCCCATACTCACAACCCCCCCTACTACAACTGGGGGCAGAAGGAAGAAGAAGGAGTCCACCGCTCCACTTCCTCCATGCATCCCACCACCTTGCGGACTATGTGAGAAAGAGGGCCACCAAACTAACAATTGTCCATCTCTACCTGAATTACAGAATTTGATTCCCCCCAATCAAACTCCCACAACACCTGTCACTACTGCTAGTACCACTACTACCACCAACCCTTCCAGTAGTAAAGGGTTGAGGACCAAGTACGCTTGTGCTATATGTTCCGAGTATGGCCATTACACCCATCATTGCCCAACACTGCCACGCTTTCGGCAGACATTAGCGGCCGTACGCCAGAACTTCCATAAAACCCCCGCCCTGCTATGTCCTCTTCAAAAAATATTACTGACATTCGCTATGTCACTACTTCAGTCAACGAACGTATGAGATGCCCTTTCTCTCTCTGCGATTCACTAGCTCATTTTACATACTAGTGTCCTATGATCCTTGCATACAGGCGACGTCAATTGGCCCTGCTTCACCAACCTGCAGAGGCGATACTTGACATTACCCCATCACTTGAGGATCTTCATGTCATTTCTCCTGAGCCCGAGGCACTCCCAACACCTCAATGGTTCTTAAACGACATCTCTGAGGATTTACCCCACAATCCCCCAAACTCTCCTACTCATTCCCCTATGGAGACTCTCCACCCAACCACCACAGGTACCCCTCAGTACTTCAATATATGGTTCATGTCGAGTGAACCCTCACCATCTCCTAGCACTGCTCCCCTTGCTTCTCTATCAAGAGGCAATCACCCTAGCACTGATATCACTCCTCACGACCACTTGTATTCCCGGCGTTTCCAATGCGACGAGGAAATACTCGAAGCACTAAACCAGTGCGTGCCTGTCCAATCTACAGGCGTGCACTGATGCGCGCCTGTTCAACACACAGGCGCGCTCTGAGGGCGCGCCTTAAATTCCCCTTACCGCGCACCCATGCGCGTATAATCGATGTACAAGCGTGCACGTATGCGTTCCTTTCACCGAATCGCCTGCGCATGGGGGCCCACACCCCATAAAAACACCCTAAAAACCCCTGTACGACCCTCCATACAAACCCTGCCCAAAAATTGAAAACCTATTTCTATGCGATGATCAGACCACCAACCTGATACTCGCAGAACGTCGATCGAATGCCTCGTCCTCCCTGAATCTCCAAATCTCCTCTGAAAACTGCTTGTCCAGTCACTATTGCAGCAGGTACAAATGAGGTGGCAATGTGGGCCCTACAGCTATATATAGGCCTTTTGCCAAAATTCCACTCACCATTCTGGGAGCCCAAGGTGTCCATTTTTCAAACCATCTTCAGCCAAGGGATCATCATCCCGCCACCTACATCACAGCTATCCCTGGGTCACTTTTTATTCCGGGCCCCCAGGGCACCTCTTTTTCATATCATGGTCAGGTACGCACACGCATTGCCACATTTATCTAATACATGCTCATATCTTTGATTCTCTTCAGATATTGTTCACTTTTGGGTATTTGTTTCTCATATGTGCAGGTACTTGCTCCTCGTCCCTCGGCATCACCCCTTCAGGTATATACTCAACACTGGCATGTAGTCTTTCCCATTGTATCTCACTTGCATTTCCAGTCACGCCCTCTGATGATTACCTCTAGGATCTCCATTCTCGGCTCTGTAGTACCCACACCTCCAGTTGCACCTTCGGTACTGTTACCCGGTAGCATTCTTACCCACATGAGTTGTCTCATTCATAGCACCTTTTGGCACTTTTCGACACTCATGCCATTTTTTCATTACCCTTTAGGGATGGGAGTCCCGATAGTCTTTCATCATGTCGTGAATCAGCCACATTCTCCTTCTCCTCATTTTGCTAGCTTTCCCACATGGACTCCCAAATTATCTCTTTACGGTTCTATATTTTTTACCTGCACCTCCGCAGTATCATGAACCCTCCATTTCATCCACAATCAGTTTTCCCATCTGCGAACCTATCCTCATTTCACCTACCTCATACAAAAACTCACCGATGGGGCCCCCACCCTTCATCAGTTTTCCAAGAAAATTATGCCCTCCCTGGAGCACGCATTTCACACTGGGGCACCCGTTTCTGTATTTGTACATTTCTCCCCCCCCCAAAAAAATAAAAAAATTATTCATTATTTATTGTACAAACCCCTTTATTTCAGCCATTTCATTTTGCTTTTGTCGTCACCGTTGGCAACTTGTTTCCTTTTTGGCCACACGCAACCCATGTTACCCTTGGTTGGAGCATTACCTATCATCTTCCCTTACCGACATCGTCCATATCTTCAGAGTACTCCACTGGTCATTTCCCTCTACCCTCTGAATTTTGTCACCTTGTCCTGCCTCTGGCACAACTTATCAACGGTCTTGTCGTCCCCCTGACACTCGACCTTGTTACACGGTTGCGGCCACTTTTTATACATCCTCCAACCAAGGGCAGTCTTGAGTCTTCCCATGTCTTGACTTCGTCCATGTACCTCTGCCACTTCCTCACTTCAGTAGATTCCACAAAGCCCTTTGCTTCTAGGAGTCGCGTCCCCCTTTCGTCGACATCAACACCATTTTCTGAAAGGGAGACAGTATCTTGATTCTCATTCTCTATTTAATGAGTGATCTCGGACGGCACAGGGTGAAACACCATTGCTCCCTGCTGTCGTTGGCCCCCATAACATTCGACGGCAACACTTTATCATGTTATGGTGGGTCTTACTTTGTGACTATTGCAGTTCATTTTTACCATTTTCCGAAGACCTCTGAACTTGGTAGGGCCATCAATGCCCGCATCATCTTCGCTGCTTCTTACCGCGACCATTACCTACTATTTAGAGTATGTTCCTTTGCATAATTGTCTTCTGCCTTTATTATCACCGCCCCCGAGGGCGCTGCAGTCATCTACACCAACACTTCAGTCACCATTTCTCAGAGTTACATAACACGAGCATGGGGCATGCCCGCCTCGTTTGTACACAGTTGTATATTTTACGCACCTTATGGAAGGTCGGGTACTACTAGTTCCTTTCTCTTCCAAAGGATTGCTCTCACCGATCCCACTATTTCTCTCTCTTACAACAACATTCTCAGTAGAAGAAACATTGATGGATTTCAGCTATACATATGCTCCTAACCTCATCCATTAGGGGGCATCTGTTATCACTGAAATTTCGTCCGCACATGGCGACAAGAACTCAGCATCGTCAAATAGTAATGAAGTCATTCATGGCACTGAATTAATTTTACAACATTCCAAAGAAGTCAAAAAACTATACAAAGTAGTAAAAATTGAAGAGCGCTTTACAGAAGCTGGGTGCGCGCGCACATGCGCGTAACAGGAACGTACCATGCGCGCATACGCTCACAATGCGCGACTGTTGGCGCAAAAACCTGCGCACCTGCTAAACGACGCATTTATTGAATTGGTCGGCCTCCCAACCACTTATGGATCAGCTCCCAAGACGATTTGACCCGCAAATCTGAGCTGAATCCGCATGGTAGTCTGGTCAAAGACCTAATGAAGCCCTAAAGAGCCTCTTTTCACACTACAAAGGAGTTACATAATCACCCAATGCAATGCTATAAAAAGCCATGAAGAAACATCATTTTCTGAAGGAATTTCATGTAATGTTATGCTGCTTAAATTGTTTTAAGGACTCACTCCTTGACAATAACACATTGGCACCATTTCATTGAGCAATCCACCTCTCCATTGAGTGGATTTGCAAAGAAGTTCTTTCATCACCATTTTCATTTTTCTTGTTGTAAGGAGAGAAAGCTTGTGAGGGTCCAAGAGCCTTCCTTTGGAGGAAGAAGGGATTCATATTCCCCTTTCTTCATTGTGCTTTGATTTCATCAATAGATCAGCCTAAAAAAACATTGGTGACATTGGTCTTTTTGTCCTTGTTATCTCTATATTTCCATGCTTTTAGTTTTAGTTTGTATTTCTTTAATTCTTGTTTATATTTGTGTTTTCTTTTCTCTAACTCTTTCCTCTACAGCTGTCATGCTCAGCAAGACCCAACTGGGCATGTAAGCACCTCTTATTTTCTCACCAAGGTGACGAAGAGGGTGCAAACAACTAGTACATGAGATAGACCACACTATGGTAAGAGAGGGGCCAACCAGTTTCGGAGTTCACCAATACTTTCCATACCTTGCACACCAAGATAGGTATCAAAGACTCCAAACAAAATTTGGTTTTGAAATACCGTGGGGCTCTACACAGATATATCCAAATTGAAATGGATTTTCTGTACATCTCATCTCTTGGTGTTTCTTATTGATATGCTGTTAAAATCGAGAAGAAATTTAAGCACTAGAACAAACGAGAGTTTGGGTATGTAAATATGCAACAACCAAAGTATGATAAAGATGATAAAGATGTCCCTAACAAACAGTCTACCGAAAACTAGTCCAAGCCATAGGACAATAAGGGTCATGAGAAGATAAAGAAGGACACCGGAAAATGGTGCGATTTCCACAAAATCCCCTGGGACAACACCGAGGAATGTCGCTCAAAACAATCATTGGTGGCTAAGATCAAAGACAAGGAGCTGAAACCTGATTCAGAATCTGACTATGAAAATACTGGTAAAAGATAGATTATCGACGCAGACCCCACTTCTATTATCATGACCACAACAATTCAACTAGAAGAACCAACAAATCATGAAGAGGGGGAGCACATTTTTCATTCACAGATGTGGGTGAAGGGGACCACTCTGCATTTTATTGTTGATAGTGAAAGACAAATGAACCTCATCTCAACAGAGGTCGTCAAACAATTGGGATTGTTGACAACAACACACCCACAATGATACAAGATCGGGTGGCTTTGCCAGGGATGAGATCTCCATTTCAGCCAACAGTGTCAATTTTCATACGGCATCCAGCCCTTCAAGAATGAGGTATTATGTGATGTTTCCCCAGTGGATGTCTGTGATGTTCTCTTGTGCCAACCATATATGTGGAAGCACCATTTTTTTTATGAGTCTCGACCCCACAGTGTCATTGTTTTTGTGGGGGGTCATATCTACACAATACCAGAGGTAGTTCCGACTACTATTCCACCTAAACAATTTCGCGAGGTAGTATCTCATACTACAAAATTTAGCTTCTTCACAATATGTTCAAAAGGTGAATAGAAGGATACTACAACCACTACAGCCTCGACCCAAGCACCTTCTATCCAACGGAAGCAGGTTGAAAAGGTTGCAACAAAGCGTAAAGATTCCTCTACACACAGGAATCTCATGTAGCTAGACTGGTTAAAAATTTCCAAACCTTCCAACCACATGTTCGTGACAACCTTCAACAAGCTAAGCAACGCAACTTCTCCAACAAAGCAAGCAACTCATCAAGATGCATATTCAACAAACGATTTTCCCTCTCCCCTGGGAACTCAACGCAATGGATACCATTTCTTCATAAGGAGGGTGGATTGATCTAGGTGGATATTGATGGCCACCCACCTTTTCCAACTAGCTCAAAACAATTTTCTGGCAATTTTGGTAATTTACTATTTTTAGAAGTTTTTAACTTCTGGGCCATTTTGAGGGCCTAAATGAAGGGTTTTTGGGATATAGATTCTAAATGATAGCCAAAGTCTCTTATTTACCCCCCTAAATGAATTTCCTCGACGATACCTTTCCAACGAGCTATCGGGCACCCCAAACGAGGATTGTATGCCAAAGTTACGCCCCCGGGAAGTTGATACACCAAACTACCCAAAATGGGGTCCACAAAACTGTTGGATTTTCATCTTCCAGAGTTAGGGTTTTGGATTTTATTTATGATAAAAAGGCCCTTAGAGCCTCATTGTAATAATCATCTTTTGGCGAATGCGAGTAGCCATCACATCTCTTCTCAGAGATAAGCTGCCACCATTCTAGCGAGTCTTTCACTCTATATTTTTACAGTCTCTGTACATTTCTTTCATTAATAGAAATCATGTATTACTGTATCTTTGTGTTTTTGGTTACATCTCTGATACATTTATGTTATATTATTGGATATCTGTGATATCTCTGTGCATTCTTTATTATATCTCTGCTCTCATTTCGTGTTGAAAATAATCTAGATCATGTTTTTGAGATTTGGAACAACAAGTCTATGATTGGGTGGAACGTCCGTCCCAAGTAGCTGGTTGCACAATTGATTTAAAATACAAGTGTTTTATCTATTGTATGTGTTATATTTATGAGTTTTATTTAATGTGCACGAACTGTATGTATACAACTGATTTATATGTTGTTGTGTGAATTATTAGTTGCATTCGTGCTTGTTTTGAATATGATGTATATGCATTTACTAAATGATATCAAATAATGGTTAAATATGTGTGTAATTCATAACTGATAAGAAATATGATATTATTTAGCTTTAAATTTCATTTTTTTTATGAGTGTTTCCACATGTAATGGTCCTCAAATGGGATGGGGGGCGTTACATTATGGTATTAGAGCCTTTGGTTTAAACACCTGGCTTGCATGGGACAGGACAAGTGTGTATTGGGAAATTTGTTGTTGCATATTTTGGTCTATGCAAATTTGGGGAAAAATTGAGAAAAATTAGAGTGAAATTCCCAAATCCGTGTGCGAATTTCAAGTTTTAAATGCCTCAGAATAGTCAAAGAGATTATCTAGGGCATGAATATGCAAGTTACATAGTTGAATTTGACTTGGAAGGTTGAAATTCACATTTCAATGGCCATTGTAATGCTGGAAAGAGTTCATTGAATTGATGACCGAGATCGTGTTTGATCTCGATATCAATGAACTAGATCTGTTGTGATAACTTTAAAAAATTCATAAGGTTTTCGTAGTTCATAGGGTCAAGTAGATCAATAACCAAAATTCATTTTCGACAGTTGGGAAATGAGACTGATCGATGATCTAAATTAATTTCGACTTTTGGGAGGTTGGAGAAGAATTGTTGGACAAGATCATTTTGAGTGGGAGATCGACGAACCAGATTCATCTAAGATTTGATCAAAATTTCTAAGTGTTGAAATTTGCTGACAGAATTCATCGATGACCGATGGTTGGATCGACGAGTTTAGAGAAGAGTTAGTTTGACCAAAATAACTCTTTGATCATTGATGGATAATGATCGGGGATTGGCATATTTAACAAAATTGTTTCGATTGACCAAAGGAAATATTCGATTGCCGATGTTTGGTGGTTGGGGGTCAACAGATTTAGTGTGAAGTTCAAATTCTTCCAAGAGAAACTTTCAATGATCGATGAAGGAAAGAGGGGGGTGACATGTCATGCCACATCAACATCCACATATCATGCCACACCATCCTAATTTATTCCTCAGAATGACATGCCATGCCATGTCATCATCTACATTTCATGCCACGTCAACATAGTTTCCATGTCAGTGAAGAGACAATCGATCGCTGATGGCTGGGGTTTGGCGAGATTTGTGGGAAAGTGGTTGTCAAGGAAATTATTTGATGGTTGATTGTCGATAGTCTTCTTTTGGTGAGTTTTATGAGAAATATTGGTTTTCCAAGATAAATGACTGATGGTCAATGGTCGATGATCGTGCGTTGGGGAAATCAATAAGCAAGGTGGTTTACAAAAGAAATCTTCGATCATCGATATAGTGTTGGAAATCAATAGTTCAGATTGTTTTAAGTTGTTGATCGATGGTGTGAATTGATCCATGAGGTTTGGAAACGATTAACGAACCAACGACTCAGATTTCACTTGATTTGAGATCAACAGATTATATTTAAAAGGTTGTTATAGTAGTAAAATAGTCAATTTTCAACAAATTTTTCAGGATTTTGAAATTCATGAACTTGCGAGGTGATTTTAAGGCCCTAAACGACATTTTTAGGCAATCAAAGGCCACATCAACAACACTCTGTCTCTACAGCTTAAAAAAAAAAACTCGGAGAGAGCTCTCCAATGAGATACTTTGGGCACAAAACAAAACTCATATGAGAAAGTTACAGTTGAAATAGTAAGGGTAAAATTACGGCACCAAATTACTTCCAGAGGGAATAAATCCTTGCTCAAAAGTCTATTTGGGGAACAAGAGCAGTATATGGAAATATTGTGAACCAAAGAAGATAGACATGGAGCCATATTTAGAATCTGAGTATGTGAAAATGTGCAAGTAGAGAAATAAGACACTTGTAGCATACATGGATAAAATGGGAAAAACAATCAAAATTTCTCTAGACCATAACTTTCAACTCGGAGCATAGATTGGAGCAAATAAATAGTTGTTAGAAAGGTCTTGATGAGGAGAAGACATATATCCACCCATAATTTTGAATTGGGAGATAAAATTTCTCAGAAAGTAATAAAGTAAATTATGCAGTAGTAAGTGAGTGAGAATTGCAGCTTGTAAATGTTGTAACTTTTTACTCAGAACTGAAAATGAGGCATGAGTACATCCATTAGAAATATTTTTCAAAGACGAATGCATATAAGGAATCGTGTTTTGAATTGGTGCATTTTTTTATTCATAAATCAATATGAAGAATAACCTATATTTTAATTGATGAAATGTTTTATTATATGCATGTTCTAACAACAATTATTACATGCACATTTCTTGCAGAATTAAAGGTATAGGAAAAAAACCTTGTTTTTTATATGAGAACTAGAGTTATGGAAATGCTCAAGAATCTTATAGCCACAATGAGGAGATAATATGTCTACATGTCAACATGGGAAATGTTGAGACAAAGTCAAATGGAAGAAGAGGCAGGAAATAGCTTGTAACTATGAGAATCTTGTACAAAGAAGTGCAAAGCTATAGGGATGATAATGAAAGGATTATGAAGGCTCACAAAGAGATAATTTAGATCCTAAATATATATCATAAGCAAGTCAACAAAGAATATAGAATGAAGAAAGAATATAGTGCTATAAAAGTGTTAGAATCCATATCCCATAGCTGAAGAATGATCATGGGAATGATAGGAAATTGAGAATAAAGAGAAAACACCATCATTCTCCAAGGAAATCCACCAGAAGAACTCATGAAAATTCAGGGCCAAGGATCATCCAAAGTGTGTCTCTTGTTAGGAGGCGGAGAAGAAGGCTTGATGCAGACATCTTGCAAGGTGAACTCACGAATATCAAACCACCAAATTTCAATGGCGAGCACCGAAAATGAGGAGAGGTGGAGGCCTAATTGTTGGAAATGAAGAAATATTTCCAAATACATGATTACCCCTCAAGGGTAGAAGCTAGAATTGGAACCTACCACTTGCAAGGGAAGGAATCCATGTAGTGGGATCAACTTAAGAAAGCCAAGAAACTTGATGAAAAGAGGATCACATGGAGGGATTTCAAACGATATTTCCAAGAGAAATATTTTTCCGAGGATTATTATGAAAGGAAGATGAAAGAATTCTTTGAAATCAAGCTAGGAAGTTGTTGGTTGTGGAGCCTGATTATCTTCCTTATTTAGAGGTATTTGTTTTAATCCTTGTTTATACCCCATGAATACTGTACACCCCTCCATGTGGGGGGGTTTCAGGGGGGGGCTTGTCATGTGGGTTCAGGGATGAAGTCCCCAAAGGAAAAATTGCCTTGTAAATGTATATTGTAATTTCATAGTAAATATGGATTGTTCATTATAAGGTCACAGATCTAACGATAGAAGTTATGTTAGGGTTTTTTCCCCTAGAAGTAAACCCAATTTTATGAGGGAAATGAATTTCATCTATGCATCATTGCAAATATTGTATTCTGAGAGAGGAGAGTGTGAGAGAAAGAAGAGGAAGTTACAGTGGGTGTGTTGTAGGTTGTATCCATTCATTTGCTAGATAATAAAAATGAAGGACCCGACAATTTCTCTGGTAGACGTAGCCCAGACTGGGTGAACCACATATATATGTGTCTCTATTGTATTTCTTATCTTCTTTGTTTTATTTCCACATTTTTTTTTATTTTATTGCTCCGCAATCCTATTTTTCTAACATAAGCATGACAATGGATGAATATGAGAAGAGGTTCTTTGAATTTCTTAAGTATGTTGACTTCATAAAGGATGAAAAAATCAAAATTCAAAGGTTTCTTAGTGGGTTACCCTCTTTCTACAGTGACAAGATATGATATGATGACCCTAAGACTTTGGAGAGAAACATAAGGAGAGAAAAACAACTTCATGAGCAGAGTAAAGGAAGGACAAATTTTCAAAAAGCTTGGAATGACAAGATGAACGGGAAAAAGGATCAAAGGAAGATAGGTTTTAATACACCCTTATTCAAGAACAAATCCTAAGAAAATCAACAAGTTCAGTCAACCCAAAATTAGCACAAGACTACAAATTCATTTGGGAAAAGGCCAAGGCAGTAGCTTGTACAATGTTGGGGATGTGAGGGAAATCACTTATATAGTGATTGTCCTCACAAAGGAGAAATAATGAGGAATCTCCACAACATTCAGGAGGATGAAATATTGGAAGACATGGGGGGAAACATGCCAAGGATTCATGTAGCCTTGGAAAATAAGTAAGCGAAATATCAATCTCCCATGATTGAAGTGGAAGATAAGATTGATAACCACCCCATAGCAATTCTAATTGATTCTAGAGATAAACATAGTTACATAAACTATAACATTGTTGAAATATTTCACTTCCAAAGGAGTAAGCATAAGAAATCTTGGTTATTTCAGTTAGCCACAGGGGTTAAGAGGAAAATCAATGAGATAGTTAAAGATTTTCTGATAGACATAAATGGACTCAGTACAAAGGTAGATGTAATCATCATTCCATTGGGTTCATATGATTGTCTAATTGGCATGGATTGGTTAGAAAATCACCATGATTTCCTATATTTTTACAACAAGACAATCACATGTCTTAATGAGGAAGGGAAGAAAGGAAATGTTCAAGGCATCCCAAGAGCTGTAGTTGTTAGGGAGATTTCAACTATGTAGTTGAAAAAGAGTTTCAGGAAGGGATGTTAGATTTTTGCAGCCCATATGGAAGAGGTATCCAAAGATAAAGTGGAAAACATTGAAGACCATCCAATCTTAATGGATTTTGAATATTTTTTTGGAGAAATCCCAGGATTTCCAACAAAGAGAGACATTGACTTCTCTATTGTTTTGGTGTCAAGAGTTTCCTCAGTGTCCAAGACACCATATAGAATGGGCACACCAGAGTTGAAGGAGTTTCAAATGCAGCTCGAATAATTGTTAAAGGAGTATATACACCCAATTGTGTCACCTTGGGGAGCTCGAGTTATGCTTTTGAAGAATAAATATGGAACCTTGAGGTTGTGCATTGATTTCAGATAGCCAAATAAGGTCACCATAAAGAACAAATACCCTTTTCCAAAGATTGATGATTTATTTGATCAACTGAAATATGAAAGAATCTTTTCCAAGATTGAATGGAGATCAGGTTATCATCAAGTGAGGATAAAGGATGAATACATTAACAAGACAACATTTAGGACAAGATATGGGCATTATGAATTCACAGTAGTGTCACTTGAACTATCAAATGCCTAGTTGTTTTTATGTGCCTAATGAATGGAGTGTTCAGGGAATAATTGGACAAGTTTGTAACTGTATTCCTAGATGATATACTCATATAATCTAATACATAAGAGGAACATGATAAACATTTGATAATGGTGCTAAATGTTTTAAGAGAGCATAAGTTGTTAGATAAGTTAAGTAAGTGCATCTTTTATCAAAAGAAGATTCACTACTTGGGGCATATAATTTTGACACAAGGGATAACAATGGATCCTGAGAATATAGAGGCCATTAGAGGATGGATAGTGCTAAGAAATTTCATAGAGATCATATAATTCATGGGTCTTTTTGGTTACTATCGAAGATTCATAAAAGGGCTCTCAAAGATTGCAAGTCCAATCACTTCTTTGCAAAAGAAGGGAGTGAAATTTAAGTGGGCTCCCAAGTGTGAAGAGAGATTTCAACTGCTGAAATACATATTGACAAGTATGCCAATATCGAAGATTGAAAATTCAGATGAATATTTTACTGTGTGCACTGATGCATGGAAGGAAGGGCTCGATGGAGTCCTCACTCAAAAGGATCATGTGGTATGCCATGAGTCCAAAAAATTAAAAGAGCATGAGAGTAATTATTGTACACATGACTTAGAATTAGTAGCAATTGTACATGCATTAAAAATGTGGAGACATTACCTCATGGGGAATAAATTTTAGGTAAGGACAAACCACTACGTTCTAAAGCATTTTTTTGGACAACGAACATTAAATGCTAGACAAACTAGATGGTTGTAATTTCTTAGTGAATATGACTTTGAAATTAAGAACATCAAGGGAAAATAAAATCAAGTGTCTAATGCACTCAGTAGGAGAGATCATGAAATGCATATTGTAGGCATCAACATGTATAGGATTGATCTAAAAGATAAAATTATTGCACCAACAAATTTAGATCAACAATATTCAAAAATAAAAGAAACATTACAACAAGAAAATTTTTAGCGGAAATTTAATTACTATGAGATAAAAGAAGATGGAATTCTCATGTATAACGACAAAGTATATGTGATGAATTCCAATGATATGAAAAATACATTTCTAAGGGAAATGCATGACGTGCCATATGCTAGACACCAATGATATAAAAAAACAATTGCAGCTGTAAGAAGCCAATATTTCTGGTTTGAAATGAAGTAAGAAGTAGCTAATTACATAGCCAAGTGTCTAGAGTGCCAGAAGTTGAAGATAGAACATAGGCATACAATTGAGTTATTACAATCATTTCCCATTCTAGCATGAAAGTGGGAAGCAATCACAGTGGATTTTATTACAAAAATTCCAAGAAAAGTGAAGAAACATGATTCCATCATAGTGGTGGTGGATAAATTAACGAAGACATCACATTTTATTCCTATGAATACAACACACAAGGAAACAAATATTGCAGAAATATGTATGAAAGAAGTTGCTAGGATACATGGGGTGCCTAAGGAAATTGTTTTAGATTGAGATCCATAATTCACTTCCAATTTTTGGAAAGGTTTTCTCAAGGTCTTTGGGACAAATTTAAATCTTAGTACATTGTATCACCCAAAGTCAGATGGAAAAACATAGAGGACTAATAGGATAATTGAGGACATGCTTAGAATGTATGTGATGGACTAGCCATCAAAGTGGGAAGATTATATTCATTTATTTGAATTTTCTTAAAATCATGGGTATCGGGCCTCATTAAAAATGAGTTTGTTTGAAGCATTGTATGGTAGTAAGTGTAACACATCGGTGAGATGGGATAATCCAATAGATAGAGAAATTGTTGGGCCAGATTTATTGAAGAAAATGGAAGAGAAAATGACAAAGATCAAGTAGAATTTAAAGGATGATCAAGACAAACAGAAACGTTCTGTAGACAAGAATAGAGTGTAACTTAGATATTTCAAAGTGGTCGAACATGTTTTTTTAAAAGTAAAGTAGAAAAGAAGTTCACTAAGATTAAGAAGTTGCTCAAAGTTGGCAACAAGATATTGTGGGCCTTTTGAAATCTTAGAAAAGTAGGGAAAGTTGCATACATGTTAGCATTGTATGCATCCATGAGAATGAAAAATGTATTTCATGTGTCACTATTAAATAAATATGTGCCCGATCCTAACCACATAATTGATTGGACTGTGATCTAGGTGGAGCAAGAAGGGGATTTTCAGGTGGAATCAATGCGCATTCTGGAATGAAAATTCAAAGTGCTCATGAAAACATCCATAGGGTTGGAAAAGGTTCAATGGATCCACTACAATCTTGAAGATGCTACATGGGAGCATGAAGAAAACATGCAGGAGGAATACCCCCAAATCTTTGTTAATTTTGAAGAAAATAGAATGCAAGATTCCATTTTGAACAATTAAAGTTTCAGAACCACATATTAGAGTCCTACCAACTTGCGTTGGGGGCCATGATGATATAATGGAACATTCCTTGGGTTATCCCTAATAAACAAATGGTACATTCCTTGGGTTAGACTTGGTAAATGAATGGTGTATTCCTTGGGTCAACAGGTTGAGAGGAACTAAAGATTATGGTTGGAACTGTTGTTGGAGTTGCAAAATTGAAAATTTTTATTTCTTGAGGTATTGTGAAGTAAATTTGTATATATATGTATATCGACATAGTGTGCACCGAGGACGATGAAAAATTTTAGGGGAGGCGGAATGCAACATCACCAATATAATCCCTGGCTTAATTAATGCTTAATGTAGATATAATGTGTGGCTACGACCAAAGTGATGTACATATGAATTGTATTTGCGAGTTTTAATAATAAAATGTGATGTCAGCTTCTGGGGGACATGGACAAATATGGGGGATGAATTAATCCACAAGAGAGGGGAGGGTCTAAGATAATATCTAAGAGAGGATTTCCAGGGGGGATTGTTCATGTCTATTAATTCCACCCCCATTTCTGAAATTTATTTTCATTTATACTCAACTCTATTTTCAGATTGAGTGTCCCCAACGTCAATCATTGAATGCATGTAAGAGGGTGGGTGTGATAATTCACATCCCATAGTTATTGGGAGCATGGGGGATGAGTATAATAATCTCATGGACATTTGTGAGTCAAGAAATAAAATCAAAGGGAGGAAATTTATATCGAAAGTTACAACAGTTTTAGATAGTTAATGTTTTTCATGAGTAGCAAGTAAATAACATGGAAGAAGAGATTGGGGTTAGAGAAACCATGGAGGGTGAATTATGGAGCATGATGGAGTGTTTTTAAATCATATTTTGAGAAGAATACTGAAGAGCCAGTTTTTCAAGCCTGAAGAGTGAACTCATATTGTTATGGTAAATTCCCCCCTACAGTAGCTGAAACCCCCCTTTAGATCAAAACCCCTTCTTTGATCCAAAGAAAGAAGAAAAAATGGACACTAACTTTCCTTTAGACCTACTTGAACAATCATATTAATAGGAAAGAGATGGATGACATACCTTTTTACAATGGTTATCCTTGCTGCTCATGTCTTTGACCTTGTTGACCAAGCTCCTAGGTGTAAGATAGGACCTACAATGAGCACAGAGGAATATCCATTCTTCTACTCTATATTTTTAGGTGACAATAAATCTATCTATGATTAATTTAACAACAATAGACATGCATGTAACACATGACAAAAAACATGAAGGGAATAAGCCAAGGTATGTATTAATAGAAAGCCATAGTGAAGCACTTACAATCCAACGTTGACGTTGCAGTAGCTCCTCCAAATCTGTCCTATCCATCCCTCTCTTGAATGCTTCAAGATCAAAACTACGATGCTCTAATGGATTCTCGTCCCCTTAACCTTGGAATTCACTCATTATATAGGAGTTTGGAGGCTTAACCATGAAATATTTTAGGAAATGGTTGAGAATATTTCTCCATAAGTTGAGATTTATCTTATCTCATTGGTATTGAGTTTAATTAAGATGGAGCCATGAGATATGAATCGAATATTTGACCTCACCTCTCAGAACTAACTCTTAGAATAAGGTGGGCTATTCATAACTCCCTATAACCACTTCAACACTCCCTCAACAATGAGCACATACTGTTGACAATGCTCCCTATACATGGGTAGGGGAGCATTGACAAAAGTTCAACACTCCCTATACATGGGGAGGGGAGTGTTGACCTTAAAAAATGGTCAAAATATTAAGGTAAAAGGCATTGTTTTGACCTTCTCATCATGAGTTTTTATCCTCCACAATGACTAAGGATTATGGAAAATGTTCGTCCATGGTTTCAAAATTGTGACACTCAATAAAGTGCATGTGACACTTAATAAAGTGCACGTGACACCTAGTAAGGTGCATACGACACTTGATAAAGTGCATGCGACACTTAGTAAGGTGCATACAACACTTGGTAAGGTTCATATGACACTTAGTAGAATGTGATACATAAGTGATACACAAGTGCGACACTTAGTAGAATGTGATACATAAGTGCAACATTAGTACTGTGGGAATTTGGTGTGTAACACCTATGTGAGTTGCACTGTAACAACAAGTGTTGTTGTTGTTTACTGGTAGTTTTCCTGGCACTTAGTTCCCTTGAGTTTCCCAGTTGAAATATTATTGGTTACATGTGCTAGAGAGACCTTGAAAAATTAATGGGATGCTCGAGGGATTGAGATTGGTGAAGGGGTACATTCCTTGGGTTGGGCAAGTCGAGAGGAAGAGAGTTGGTGGAAAATTGAGATAGTTGTAAGAGAATACCAATGGGTTGTGGGTTTTCTGAGCTATGAGTGGACAATGAGAAGCCACCCTCTTTTATGGATTGCTAACCCTAGCTCAGGGGTGACTTCCTATTGAGATTTGGAACAACAAGACTATGGTTGGGTGGAACGTCTGTCCCAAGCAGTTGGTTGCACAACTAATTTAAAAGATAAGTGTTTTATTTGTTATATGTGTTATTTTTATGAGTTTTATTTGTTGTGCATGAAATTTGTATAAGAATGATTTATGTGATGTTGTGTGAGTTATCATCTACATTCATGCTTATTTTTAATATGTTGTAGATGCATTTACTAAATGGTATCAGATAATGGTTAAATCTATATGTAATTCATAGTTGATAAACTACAAGATATTATTTAGCTTTAAAATTTTCCTTTTTATGAGTTTTTCCACATGTAGTGGTCCTCAACTAGGTCGGGGGATGTTACATAATTTTTTTTTTTTTATAAAATTTGTCTTTCTGGGGTCTTTTCAAAAAGTATGCAACTCGCCATTTTTTGGGTCTTTTAAAAAGCAAAAAAAAATTGAGTTTAGATTTATTTTTGTTTTTATGTTAAATTGGGTTATGGAATTTTATTTTATTTTCAAAGGTTTCTTTTCATTATTTTTTTAAAATTCATTGTAGAGATTATTTTCTTCATTTTATTTATTTTTTATATAAATCTAAAAAAATAGAATTAATTAATAAACAAATTTTCAAGCAATGATTTATGAACCAATTTTGATTTTTTAACTTGCGATGGTACCAACTGTAGACCCCATGGTTTCAATTAAGTCATAATTTTAACTTAAAAAAAAAACATGTGCTACTGGTAGCATCACTTTTCTATTTGAGGGTCAATTTTAAGGTTTTAAGTTTTTTTGTTGAGGTTGTGATTTCAAAAAATATAGGATTTTAACCACCTCCTAAAAAAGGGGTGCTACTGTAGCACCACTTTTTGATTAAGAGGTAAAAATATCCACCCAATGCGACCTCTAAAAAATAAAAATTCTAGAGAGTTTTTGTTAAGTTGGTAACTTTGTTTCTTGTGCTAGAAGGAAATCTAGCAGGGGCTACCTTTCCTTCAAGCACTATCAAAAGGATGCAATCAATGCTCAAAGGATTCCTTTGTCCTAAGAATTTTCATGGTTAGTGTTTTTATTTTGTGTGTGCCCTTTTATCAGCTCTAGAACTAGCTAAGAAGATCCATGATTATGAAAGAATAATTGTATTCAAATATGATGTTATTGTTGGCTCTACATTTGTTCTTCTCATGCATGGAAATCTAGTAGGCACTAGTTTTCCTTCACGATGCAATGTTGTTTTTGACAATGTGCTTGTGCTTGTTCTAGACTTGAGCAGACAAAATGATAAGTAATAGGCTCGAAGGTGGAAAAATATTGTTGATGATGTTGTTACAATGACTATGGGTACCTCTCTAGATTTTGTTTCACTAGAATCTCTTGAAGATGGGTAAATTTTTTCTAGTCATAGATGGAAAGCTAGTACACACTAATTTCCTTCATAGTGCAATGTTGTTGTTGGAAATGCATTTGTGCTTGTACTAGAAGGAAAACTAGTGGAAGCTATATTTTCTTCATGGTGCAATGTTGTTGTTGGCAAAGCGCTTGTGCTTGTTCTAGAAGAAAATATAGTAGATGCTATCTTTCCTTCACAATGCAATGATGTTGTTGGCAATGTGCTTGTGTTATAGTGCAATGTTGTTGTTGGTAATGCACTTGTTCTTGTGCTTGAATAAAATCTAGCGGGTGATAGCTTTCCTTCAAGCACAATTATAAGGATGCAATGAATGCTCTAAGGATGTCTCTGTACTAACAATCTCCATGGTTAGTGTTTTTCCTTTGTGTGTGCTCTTTTATTGGCTCTAGAAAAAGATAAGAAGATCCATAATTATGAAAGAATAATTTTATTCAGATACAATTTTATCATGGGCTCTTCAATTGTTCTTGTCATATATGGAAAGCTAACATGTACTAGTTTCCATTCATAATGCAATGTTTTTGTTGGAAATGCACTTGTGCTTGTCCTAGACTTAAGAAGACATAGTGAGAAGTAGTAGGTGCAAAAGTGGTAAAATATTGTTAATAATGTTTTTGTAGTGATTGTGGGTACCTCTTCATATTTAATTTCACTAGACGCTCTCGAAGATGGGTACACGTGTTCTTGTCATAGATGGAATGCTAGTTCATGATAACTTTCCTTCATACTGCAATAATGTTGTTGGAAAAGTGTTTGTGCTTCTGCTAGAAGTAAAGATAATGGGTGCTAAATTTTCTTCATGTTGAATGTTGTTTTTGGTGATGCAATGGTGCTTGTGCTAGAAGGAAAGCTAGTGGGTGTTAGATTTACTTCACGGGATAATGTTGTCACAAATGGAAATCCTTCAGGAACAATTAGAAGGATGCAATCAATGTTCCAAGGATGTCTTTCTCCTAACGATCTCCATGGATAGTGTTCTACCTTTGTGTGTTCCTTTTTATTGGATTTAGAACAAACTAAGAAGATCGAGAATTATGAAAGAATTATTGTATTCAAATATGATGTTATTGTGAGATCTACACTTGTTCTTGTCTTAGATGGAAATTTAGCAAGGGATAGTTTTCCTTCATGGTGTAATGTTATTATTGGAAATGTGCTTGATTTTGTGCTAGAAGAAAGTCTAGTAGGCATTAAACAAAGTTACCAACATAATGAGAACTGTGACCTCAAAACAAGAACTCTAGCCCAAAAATATCATATTTTTCGATAAAAAACACCAAAATCAACTTCCAAATTAAAAAGTGGTGCTGTTGGTAGCACCATTGTTTTGGGAGGTGGTTAAAATTGCAACTTGTTTGAAATTGCACCCTTGACATTGCGAACAGAACCATGAAATTGGCCCTTGAATCCAAAGGTGATGTGACCATTAGCACCACTTTTTCTTTGGAGTTAAAACTATGACCTAATTGAAATGTGGACTTGACCACTAGCACCACAACAAATACAACGCTGAAAATCGACTCCTAAATCTAAAAGTGTTTTTTTTTTTGTATCTGATGGAATACACAACTAGGTGGGATCGTACTTGTGTGACATGGAGTCGATTTTGATTGTGACCATTGTAACCTCTAGGTGTACCCATGAAGTCCCACACTTGGTACACATGACTTTGCAAGGTTTGAACCAACGACGTCACAAGGAGTGCCTTAACATTGCACTTTATCGCCAATTGATCTACACCTCCAAGACAAATCTAAGTGTTATTACTTGATAATTTATATATTAACTAATTTTGTTTTTTTTAATAATTTGAATTAAGAAAAAAATTAATTTGGAGAAAAAACACCCCTAAGCAATTTTTTTTAAGAAAAAAAAACAATTTTTGACTAATAAGATTTTTGTGGTGAGACTTGTTTTCATAACTGTTTGGAAAATCCAAAGTATTATTATTCATTTGAAAAACGAATAATAATACTGTGTATTTTCCAAACAGTTATGAAAACAAGTTTTGTTGAAAAAAAAAATGCAAATCACAATTTTAATAAAAAATTTCAAAAAATGAATTCAAGAAAGAGTAAAAAAAATTATTTTTTTTCCGCAAAAAAAAAAAATGAAAAAAATTACCCTTAAAACACTAAATTTAAAACACCAAAATTGGGAAAAAAACAAACCTAAAATTAAATTAAATTAAAACAAAAACTTTAACTAAAACACAAATAAAAAACTAAAAACATAAAAAAGAAATTAAAACAACAAAACTAAATTATATTAAAAAAAATTAAATTTGAAAATTAAAATATATTAAAAAAAAAAAATTACAATCTAAAAAATTAAAAAACAAACATATTAAGATCTAAAAATATAAAATTTATCATTAAAAAGGAATAAAATCTAAATCTAACAATTAAAAATAATAATAATAAATTAAAAATTTAAATTGTGCGTCGTGGGTGTCAAGGAGGTGATGCTCGACATCGCCCTCTCGGCACCCACGACACCAAAACAACCTGCACTCATGCCCTCGACACCCATGGCACCCACGACACCAAAACAACCTGCACTCATGCCCTCGACACCCATGGCACCCAAACATGTCGCGTTCCCATGACGCACAAACAACCCGTTGTTTGGGCATCATGGGTGCGGAGACATCGATGCCTAATATCGCCCCCTTACCTCATGCACTTAGACTGCATGTCAATCCATGGACACTGGGAGGGGGGCAATGTTTTCCATAGCCCCCTCAACACCAGTCCACTCACATAGGGGACTGGGGTGATACCCAACATCGTCCCCCTCCCCATGCACATGGATTGACACATAGTCCACATACACGGGGGAGTGGGTGATGTTGGGCATCGTCCCCTTGACACCCAAAGTGTCCAATTTAAAATTTTAATTTATTATTATTATTTTTAATTGTTAGATCTAGATTTTATTTTTTTAATGATTAAATTTAGATTTTTTAATTTTAATATATTTATTTTTTAAGTTTTTAGATTGTAGTGTGTTTTATTATTATTATTTTATTTTGTGTTTTTAATATATTTAAATTTTCAAATTTTATTGTTTTTTTAAACATAATTTAGTTTTGTTGTTATAATTTTTTTTTTTATGTTTTTAACTTGTGTTTTAGTTAAAAAAAAATTGTTTTAATTTTAAATTTGATCTTTCATGTTTTTTTTGTTTTTTTTTTT
>ML781407.1:206156-227501 GCA_009831015.1 Picea engelmannii
TTAATATAAATTATTAAAAAAATAAAATAAGTTAATAAATAAATTATCAAGTAATAACACTTTTAGGTTTAGGAGTAGATTTCCAGTGTTTTATTTGCGGTGGTCAAGGCCAAAGTTTCAATTAGGTCATAGTTTTAACTCCAAAAAAATGGTGGTGTTACTGGTAACATCACTTTTTGATTCAAGGGTCGATTTCAGGATGTTGTTTGCAATGTCAAGGGTGTGATTTCAAACAACTTGCAATTTTAACCACCTCCCAAAAAAATGGTGCTACCAGTAGCAACACTTTTTGAAATAGTGGTAAAAATAGTCACTCTAAAAAAGAGAGAACTATGGAGAGTTCTCGTTAAGTTGGTAACTTTGTTGTTAGCTTTTCTTCACGGTTGTTGATGTTTAGATTGGTTAAGATCCAAACAACAACCTCACGAGAATAAAATATACCCCTGCTTTTTTATAGAGGTGGTACTCCTCTATATGTTCTAAAAAATATATTTTGATACTTGAAATATTAAAATAGAGTATACTTAAAAGAAACCCCAATATTTATCGCTCAACAAAATACAAAATACTACTTATTAAAAAATGATATATTCACAAAGAAATTTCTTGAGAAGAGGACCGATAATATTTCAAAGACTAATAATATATATATATATATATAGAAATAAAATAACCATTATATGAAAAATAATATAATTCTCACACCCATCACAATATCATAAATTTTGATCACTTTCATAAGAAGGAAAGGCATAAGTCCACAATTGTGAGAACCCTAAAAGAGTATTTCATTCAAAATAAGAGGGAATATGATAGGTGCACTTCAAACATCTGATGCTCATAAACTTAGAGTTTGAGAAATAATTGAAATTACACCCCAAAATAGTTCTCTTAGGAGTTCAAAAATAGTAGTCTTAATAGTTTTTATTTTTCGATAAATAAAAAGACAACACTAATCCAAATGGAGTAGGATGGGTCTCTTGTGGACCATAAAAAGAAAGTGGAACGAGAATGAACTTGAAAAGAAGAAAGAAGGAGATGATCATAAATCGTTTATGTTTTTCAAGAATGAAAAGATACAACTGGATGATTCCTGAACGAGAAGGAAAGATAATAGAGAAATTATGAAATATCTTATCAGTTTACTCACTGTGATGGATTTCTCTCTCCCTTTCTATCTGCTTGTTGAAGTGTCTTTTGTATTCTCCTTTGTTGGGATTCCTTGACCGATTGTAATGCCACTTCTTGATCTAATTCAATTATTTTGATTAAGACATTCTTTAACCAATTTTCAATATAGTCTCTCATAGGCGCAACCGTTATCTCATGCCTTACTTTTATATCAAATAATAAATTTTTCATATCTCGGAAATCAATTGAGAGTTGATGTAAAGTATCTTCAATGTCTTCATTCTTTTTTACATAGTTTTCTAACCAAGTTTCTATTTCTAACTCTGAATACTATATCAAACTATTAAACTTCTCGGTTGATATAGATTTCAATAATTCCAATTTTTCTTCAAACTGTTCCTTTGTCATAAATACAAAATTTAATATAAACTTTGGTTCTTCAACTTCTCAGTTGTTCCATCTAGATCCAACTCAACCAATTTTAGATATGATTCTCCCTTTTTGACACTTATAGTGTCACAATCAACCAATATTTATTTTAAACTCTTGATTCTTTTAATCCATCACGCTTTGAGTTGTTTAATGCGAACTGCAAAAGGCAAGTCTTCTTATTTTATTTCCAATTCACTTGTATTTGAAAATTTCATAACAAAGGTGGTAGTAGCTCCTTTATAAAATTCTTCATCATTTTCTAGGTCGACATGTAGATATTGTCTCAAATTTGTGATTCTAGATCCCAAGGAAATAAAATTGTTTTCCAATTTCCATGTCTAAAGAATAAGAGACATTATTTTATTAATATTTTTCCCAATATAACTTCTAACATTAGCGAGTAAGCTCAATGTACCTCTCAATCTTGAACTGGATTTTGGTGTTATGTCAAATCTCTTCCATGTATGCATTGTAGAAATTGGGCTGGAAAATATGGGTGGAGGCATTAAAGCACTCTCTAATTCTTTAATTATGTCTTTCAATATGGAATTTTAATTATCCATTTCATAAACATATATTTTAAGGGCTTCCCCTATAGCTTCGTGGATCCGTACAATCTTGGAAGGTAGAACCCCATTGAGATCAAATTTTGAACTAGATTTTCCTTGAATTTTTTTGTTTTTTGAATGAACTTTTTCAAGGACCAATTTCTTTGTACTCTTTTCGAACAAAGAACTATTCAAAGTCAAGGACTCTTCTTCAAATAATACTGGTTCCTTCATTTCTAATTTTGTTGCAACTTCTTTGCTTTCCTGAACTGTTTGTTCTTCGTCAGGGAATATTATATCCTCAATGTTTACATCCAAGTCCATGTCTTCAAGAAAAACTTCGTCTTCAAGAGTGTCCTCGTTTACTCCATGTAGATTTGTTTTCCTTTTTATCTTATGGGTCACTGTAATCTTATGGGGTCTCTCCATACTTCCCTAAGGAGGGTTATGATCACCTCCATCATCAGAATTATCAATTGAAGATGTATTTTTCTTTTGAGCTGTAAGTTGAGGGTTTTTCTTTGGTAGGTCGATTCTTTGAGAAATATTTGGAGATCGAGTGCTCCTTTCATTTACAACTCTTCCATGTTATCGATGTTGTTCAGTGGTGCTAACAATAGTTTCAATGTCTTCAATAGGAAATTCTTGAGGTTCTTGGCTATTTTCTCCCTCCTCTATGAATAGAAAAATATTTGCATATGAGACAATGTAACTCATAGACATCATGTGGTTCATGAATAATTGGTTAAGGTCGAACCCTTTAATTTCATCTATCACCTTTAAATTATATTTTTCAAACTAAACTGCATATTCATCAATGTTTGTAACAATCTTCAATGTTATTTCACCAATTCTCCATGGCAAGGGAATAACTTGTTTTTTCCTCCTTTCATGAAATAAATGATCCCATAATGTGTATTTTCTTCACACTTAATTACAAATATATTGTCTGGTACAAAGTACGAGAGGTAAAAGGGCATTTCTCTAGAACAATAAATCCTAGTTTTTGCTGAAATGCTCCATCGCTTTGAAAATTTCGCTTTTATCCATAAATGTTGCTGCCTCTAAATAAATTATTGAAATCTTGGGTCCAAATATGGGATTCTTAAAAGAAGAAACAAATGAATTTTTCACTTCGTAAAAATGATACATGGCCTTTTGTTTCCATAAGGCAGGGTACCATGTATGAACTGGGTCAATTTTTCAATTGACTTGTTTGGCTAAATGAAGCCCTTTGAAAACATGAAAATATGTAATAAAAAAGATTTAAGTATGAGGACATGTAAAATTTATTACTCTCTCTAAAATTTTCCAGCTAAAATTCACCAGAAACAATCTTCACCTAGTATCATTATCAAATTGGTCATGAGGGAATTGAGGTGAACAGATTAGGGAATGTGGCTTTGTGGTCAATTAGCCCCGAAGGCCCGCAGGCTGCCTACTGCAGTCACGAGCCTCTCGACACTCTAGCTCCCTCTCCCCGCTGACAAGGAAAAATCTCTGGCTCGCTTTTCCCCTGCGACCCATACCAATGGAAACATGCCACAGGTCACGTGACCAAAGAAGCCAACTCTTAATGATGGTTTAATTAGCCGATTTTTCCTCTTTTCTCCTTGGTTTGGGAACCTCCTATGGCAAACTGAACAAGGGATTTCTCCTGGGTTCTCATTGATCAAGCTTACCAAGCCACCATGGTAGGTTACAATGACATGGTGGGCTACTCTCCCAAGCATAGAGAACTGCTACCTTGGAAATTGATAGCTGGAAGTCAATACCAGACTTACTCAGATCAGTGGGGTAGGATTTTATCGTCGGTCTCATAGGAGGATTTTTTTCACAGCTCTCAGGAATCTCCAGGAATTTTCCGGGCCAAGCTCCAGAAAACCTCTCTTGGCCAAGAGGTGCCAAAACTTTTGGGGTCAAATCACCTCAAACCTCGGACTTCCCTACCTTCCCCATTCCTCAGTACCCATCCTCTCTCCCTGCCAAAGGTTTTACCTCTCCCTTACTCTGCAGTCTCTTTTTCACCTCCCTTGCCAATCTGTCCTGGTCTATTCCAAACCCCACAATACCAAGTCTCCCATTTCCCCCCCTCCTGAATAAATTTTATTTCCTCTGCCCCTTCAAATATTAGGTCCAGCCTCTCCTTCTCAAACCAACGCAGACTAGGTTCCCTTTGAACTTGGATCAACTTCGTCCCAACTACACCCTTTCGAAGAACAATTTTATTTTCTGTACCAAACTTTAATGGTGGATTAAGGGTTTATTTCAACAAACATCCGACCATCAAACTCCAATGAGTGGGTCTCAGTCTTCGGGGGAGAGACTTCAAATATAGCTCAGAACCAACAAACTCGTCAACGAAAGGGAGCTGATGAGGAAAGACACATGAAACACAATAAATGCGTAGGTTCCTCAACCTCAAATCTTGACTTCACCCTGGGTGATGAATTAACCTTATCAGGAGTTGCATAAATGGAAGATAAAACCCTCGTTGGAAAAGCACATGGACATCAATTTAGTGAAAAATCTTTAAAATCCTGGGTGACGTCAACCTGGGATCAATTCTACAAAACTCCATCAAAAATCAATCGCTTGTCTAGAGGTTAGTCTATTCTTACTTCCTCAGATAAATATCAGGATTTTTTAGTCCTCCAAAAAAGTTGGTTCATAGAATCCTCCCCTATACTTATGAAACTATGGAGCCCCACCTTTGACGTGGATAATGAGAGACTGGACTCCATCCCCATTTGGGTCTATTTACCAGGAATTCCCCCTCACCTATGGAATGAAAAGTACCTCCAAGCTATCGAGAATCACCTAGGAGACTTCCTAACTGTGGATATGGAATTCCTAGAAATAGGGGAGATGGCAGTAGAAAGGATCCTTGTTCTACTAAAATTAAGACAAGGCTTAAAGGAATACCTAAACTTAATAGACCTGGGAAGAACCAGGCTGAAAATTATAGACTACGAAGGAATCCCTTTCCATTGCAGGAGGTTCCATGAATATGGACACATCATCAAGGATTTCATTTACAGCTCAAAAGGCCACAAAAATCCTCATCCAAATGTAGAAAATAGGAGGAGCAATGAGAGGCTGATATCCAAAGACACCAACTCATCCTCTACGGAATCCTCTATAGGAGGCAATACAAACAAATAAGCAATGTCACGGGCTGAAGAAGTGGAGGATCCACTTGAGCAAGGAGAAGACAGGTTGGTTCTAGTCCCAGTCGAAAGAGAGAGATTGACTTCAGAAGCAGTCTTAGAGGCCATCTGTCAATACCTAGTCGACAACCTTCTGGGTATGCATATCACTATTTCCCACTTAGCATTTGTTTTTTATAAAATTTACAGTTTTTTGGTTTTGAATGGAGGCCTTCCCCCTCTATCCCTCCTCTCTCCAGATTTCCCAAACTTACACCCCCACACTTTCCTCTGCTCTTTCCCTCTCTGTCCATTCCCCCCACTATTCCTTTACAAGTCTTGGAGACTGGCACTCTCCCCCACCCACCTCTCGAGGACTCCTCCTCTGAAGAATCGGAAGACTCGGTCATCAGATATCAACTCCGCAATAGGACCGTCTCCATACCAAAATTTGAACACAAGGGGCTGGGAACAAACCTTGAGATCCAAAAAACAAAGAAGGGGCATGGAAGGAATTCCCACCTGTACAAGGCACAATCTAGAGCTTTGGTTGATATTGCCTCTAGTTGTCAAATATCAATTATTGGGGTTCTTAGAGCAACAAAAACCATCGATAGGGTTACCACATGAAGCTCCTCACCTACAATTGCAGGGGTTTAGCGAGTTCCCCCAAAAAATCCGCATTAAAAAGGTTGGTACTGACAAACCAACTAGAAATCATTTTTCTTCAAGAAACTCTCTCAGATGAAGAAGTCGTGACAAAATTACTCACTACTCTCCTCCCAGGTTGGGCCTTCTTAGGTCAAATTCCCAAAGGCCATTCTAGGGCCTAATTATCAGTTGGCAAACTCGAAGATTTAAAATCCTAAATTCTTGGGCAAAGGACTTTGTTCTAGGAGGTGATTTCCTGCTGGAAGAAACTGGAAAGGATTTCAGATTAATAAACGTCTATGGGCCACACACAGATCATAACACCTTTTGGGATAGCTCGTTCTCCAAATAACTATTGAACCTCGAACTACTAATCTTGGGAGGTGACCTAAACTTCTCTTTGGGGGAAGCAGAAAGCTGGGGACCTACAACCCACCCCGAAAACCAAGCAGGGTATTTAAACCATTTGATGGCCACAAAAAGGTCTTATTGATGTGGCTCCTTTAAAATTTCTACCCACTTAGAGAAACATGAGAACATGAGAATCCAAAGCCGCAAAAATATTAGATCATTTCTTGATCTCTGAATCTGTCACAATGCTCCCTCTTCAATTTTGTCAATGGATCAGAAGCGGAGGGGAATCAGATCACTCACCTGTTTGGATCGAAATGGAAGGAACTCCCATTAAACCAACAAACCCTTTCAAATTCAACCCCTCTTGTATAAATGATGAAAACTTCCAACAACTAATTAGGACAAACTGGACCACCCTAAGAGATACTATGGAAACTCCTGCAGGCATCCAATTTGCATCAAATCGCAAAATGTTAAAAAAACTGGTCATCCCTTGGGTAAAAGAAAAAAAGACTTCAAAGAAACAGGAACTACAAAAAATAGAGGAAAATCTCAAACTTCTCCAAGATGACCCTGAGTCAACATTTCTCTCAGCTGAATCTCATGAAACTCTAAAAAATTTAGAAGCAAGAAGAAGAATCTTGCTCGAGGAACAAGAGAATACTTGGAGACTAAAAAGAAGAGCTATTTGGTTGGAAAAAGGGGTTGAAAACACAAAATTCTTCCAAGCCTATGCAAAAGGAAGAAAATATGAAAATAAAATTTGGAGTCTAAAGGATCAGGAAGGCAGACCCTGCACAACTTTTGATGAACAAGAAAACTTGGGAAAAAACCACTTTCAGACCCTCTTCAAAGCTGACAGGAACACAAATATTGCCGAAATAATAAAGGTGGCCTTATTCCTCCCAAAATTTGTAAATGGCCAAGGGAAACAAGATTTGTTTGTCGAAGTCACAGAAGAAGAGTTGAAAGAAACCCTTCAAATCTTCGAGAAAGATAAAATCCCAGGCCCAGACAGGTGGACAATTGAATTCTTCAGGGGCTTCTATGATCTACTCAACAAATATCTACTAAAGGTAATCAAGGAATCAAGAACAAATGGTAGAATTCATGGTCCTTTCAACTCCACTTTTATATCCCTCATACCAAAGGTAAATGATCCTCAGAACTTCGATGACTTCAGGCCAATCTCCCTTTGTAACTGCATTTACAATATTATTTCCAAAATCATAGCCCACAGGCTAAAGCCCATAATTTCAAAATCCATCTCAATGGAACAATTCAGTTTTCTTGAAGGAAGACAAATTCATGAGCCATTAGGGGTTGCACAAGAAGGCCTCCATAGCTTAAAGTCCACAAGATCAAAAGGAGAAATCCTGAAGATTGACCTCTCAAAAGATTTTGACAGAGTAAACTGGGATTATATCCACCTTCTGCTCACCCACCTAGGTTTTCAAGTCCCTTTTATAAAATGGATAATGGCCTGCATTTCCATAGTTTCTTTCACAATACTCATCAATGGGGAAGCCCCCCCTTTCCTCAAATCAGAAAGAGGTCTTAGTCAAGGATGTCCTTTGTCACCCCTCCTCTTCCTTCTCATAGCAGAGGGCCTTAGTAAAGCTCTAGATGCAGTAGCCAGAACAAGGACTTTCAAAGGAATTTCAATATCTTCAAGGATAAAAATCACACACCTCTTATTTTTGGATGATATCCTCATATTCTGTAATGGGAAAACTGGAGACATTGAAACATTAGCAAACATCCTTGTGTTGTTTTGTTTAGCCAAATGTATGATAATAAACAAACAAAATCTACAATATCCACTTTTGAATTGGATGAAGAAGAAAAGGAAGTCTATCAAAGACTCTTCCCCTTCACCATGCAATATATCTCGCAACGAATAAAATATGCGGGCTTTCAACTAAAACCAAATAGCTACAAGAAAGAAGATTGGAAATGGTTGATAGGAAAACTAGAAAAAATACTAAACAGTTGGAGATTCAGATGGTTATCAAGAGAAGGCAGACTCACACTGATGAAATCAGTACTAGAATCTATTCCAATTTATTGGATGTCGCTAGCTTTGATCCAAAAAGGAGTCTTGGAATAAATTGAAAATATATGTGCTCATTTCATCTGGTCAGGCTCAGGAGAAAAGTATACACATCCCTAGTCAAAATGGGACAACATAGCTTTGCCAAAATCTTTAGGAGGCTAGGGGCCCAAAATCATTTTTCTCTTCTCAAAGGCCCTTGCAACAAAAGCCTGCTAGAGGTTCATCTCAAACACCAACATGTGGACACTTGTAATAGCTCAAAAATATATTTCCCCATATACAATTGAAGAATGGATCAGAAACCCTCATAAAGCTTCAACAAAAGGCTCGATTATTTGGAAAGCAATGATCGCTTCATTCACAGTGATTGGGGACAATCTTTCTTGGAAGGTGGACAAAGGAAAATTTTTATGAATAGGGACTGACCCTTGGCCAGGAAGTGGGAACTCCCACATACTGTTGGAGGACCTTATTGAACAACTCCATAGACAAGGTATCTTCCATCTCTCCCATTTATCCAACCCCCCAACTTCAATTTTTTGTAATCAAGGATGGAAAAATGAAAATAGTCTAGGACTCATTGGGCCTCAAGAAGAATCCTTGAAAAATTATATAGTTGCACTCAAAAGAAGCCACATTAGAATAACCAATAGGGAATATGAACTAGTTTGGAAAAAATATCCAACATGCCTCTACACCCCAAAATCAGGGTACGTAGCACTAAACCTCCCATTACAACAAAATCCCAAATGGTGGTGGAAAAGCCTTTGGAAGAAAAAATGCCAACAAAAAGGAAAAATATTCATGTGGGCAACACTAAACAATTGAATCCCAACTTGGGAGAACTTAAACAAGCATCAAATAGAAGGCCCAAGAAGACACACACTCTGCAAAAGTGCAAATGAAACCACTCTACATTTGCTTCTCACCTACCCCTTCAAAGTTAAAGTTTGGACTGAAACTTCAATAAGTCTAAAACATAATTTCTTATGGGCAGGAGACTCCATGGAATCTTCTTGGAAAACATGGACATATACCCCAAGAAACATCGCCTTCAAAGAACTTCCTCTTCTAATAAGCTGGGGAATTTGGCTAGCAAGAAACTCAAAAATCTTCAAGGAAAAAGCCAGTCTCACAACACAAATAACATCATAAAGTCTTGCAATACTTGCCCATTATCCCCAGATCAAATTTTCAAAAACTTTAAGGACAAAACAACAAGAGATTATAGATACCACAAAACCTTGGGCCTTCTTTGATGGTGTTGCATAGAACATTGTCCGTGGAGGAGGAGCTACCCTACATATCTCTTAAAACCACTTTTTCCACATAAAAATGGGATTGGGAAGGGGAACCAACAACTCTGTTGAATTGATGTTCTTAATGATCCTACTTCTTTTTGTAAGAGAAAATGAATTACATCATTTACAAATTTTTGGAGATTCTATGAATGTAATAAATTGGACAAATAAGAAACATACATGTCATAGTATTTTGCTACTTCCTATTCTGGAGGAAATTTTCAGACTTTTGGACACATTTGACACTATGGCTATCTCACATGTATACAGGGACAGAAGCATGACAAAAGACTAAATTTCCAAATAAGGACTGAAGCTCCCGCAAGGGCACTGGTACATCACACAAAAAAATGAAGAAGACACAAATGCTTACTACCACGGGCCTTTTACATAAGACCAAGAACTACTACTTTTTTGAAGTCTCGAACCAAAGAAACAAATCAGACAATCATACAAGTGAACTACACTAGACTGAACAAATCAATCACTTTTCTACTTACTTCTTCTGCAGCAGATGAAGGCACCATTGAAGGCTTCAAAATTTCTCTTAATTCTTATAAATAGACAGACATAAACCACGACAGTGGTGATCTCCTCTTGTATATAAAATAATTATATGATCAAAAAACAGTACACTCAGTTATGGGTGAGACTTTGTTATTTTCTCCTTGATATAGACTTGAAGAAAAGGCACACAAAAGCCCACTTATCTTCAGCAATATCACACACTTTCATAGTGTGTAGTGCTCTTGAAACACCTACAAAATGTAATTTTGTCCCTCCCAAGGAATAAAATTATGCCTTTTTCTTTGGAAAAAAAATCTTCACCTAGTAAAAAATTTCCTTCTCATGAATAGAAAAATATAGAATGTACAGAACCAAACAAGGAACGATAGAAGTCGATTCTTTCCCAACTATCCTGACAAAGAGTCATGCCATTTATCGGTAGGGGTTTTTAGCATAATGACTTGGATGGTTGATAAATCTTATGGCATCAGTGTTGGGTCTTCAAGATATTCCTACAAAATCTCGAGTCCACCATTTCTTGCCTTTAAGAAATATTTGGCTTCATACCCTTGGAAAGTTATTGTTGGTTATGGAAGTTTAAACATTCTTTTAAAGACCAAAGGAGTTAAATAAATTGGGGATTCTTCTTAAAGTTGAATAATCCTTTGGTTCTTATTAAACTTATCTATGCACCATGAAATCAATTCTTTGCAGTAGAAAACCTCTAGAACACAACCTACTGAAGAAATCTCATATGTATAAATTTTATTGGAATTGCAATCCAAAGGTTGCAGTGATGAGTAATACTTGTATTCCATTGACCATTGGAACCTATGATATTCTTGTCCAAATTTTTTATGGTATTCCCACATAACTTTTCTCTCCTCCTGGTTGTCATGTTAAGTAAAGTTGATGGACTATTGTACAATTATCTTTTTCAAAATGTTATTACCAAAGTAATCTCTTTTACCATAATATACCTTGAAACTCTTGTTTTGAAGGAAATATTAGTATGATTTAAATTTGAATTGATGGAGAATTGTTTTGAGAAGTTTACCATTAATAACGACCTTTAATTACTTTAACCACTTGTTATTTTCTATAATGTTTTCATTAAATGTACTTTGGGGAGAGTGAGAAGATGAAGTATGAATTACCGTGGGTGGTGGAGGGCCAGATGTATGGAGAAGAATTAACACAAACCCGTAGACCTGTGAACCCACGATGAAAACTCTAAAAATTACTAAGTATAAGACTAGATCGGTCGGACATAGAGGGGGGGGGGGNGAAGAGTTATAATATCTCCCAAACCCGTGACGAAGTTTGAAAATCGAGTAAGTATTAAAATATCGAGAGAGAAAGGAAGTATGATAAAATGACTAAGTATCATGAATCGGTCGGATGAACTAGTCATGGTGATAATCAAGTGAATTGAGTGAGTGTCTTATACCCGCAGTGAACATTTGAAAATTTTCTAAGTATGGTGTGAAATGAGGATGGCGGAACATGGTAGTGCATTTTGGAAATGACAGAACTTCAGACTTGAACAAGAATATGTGATGAACCCTGAGAAACTCAAAATAATCTAAGTATGAGTGAAAAATGGATATGGAGGAACAAAATGGTGCATTTTGGAGGAGGCAAAACTTTGTAACAAGAATTAAGTCAACTCATGAACTCACGACAAAACGAAAATTTTTCTAAGTGTGGAAATTTATGAAGGAGGATTTATGAAAGACTTAACACACTTGTGGGTTAACAATTGTCTCCAACTATGGGATAGAAACCCTTTGTGGGTTACTAAGAATCTAGAATATCGACCATTGGGCCATGGAGTCAGTATGAGAAACGAAATCAGAAAACATAAACTTGAAAATAATGTATAGGGAAAAGAAAACTATATATAGATGATGGGTGAAAATTCTTAAGAGAATAAATTTTTGAGATGTTTCTCAATGACTAGAAACAATTGCAGTGTTCCTCTCATATATTTCAACAAATAAGAGTTGTGCCCAAGAATTGTTTCAATAATAAATGGACCAATCCACAATGCTTCAAAATTTTTATGCAGAGACGATTTTGCTTTTGCCTTATTCCACAATAACACCAACTGTCCCTTTTGAAAATATTTTGCTGACGCGCCTTGATCAAAATGTCTTTTATTAATCTGTTATATTTGACTCAATTTTCTTAATGCCTAATTTATTTGTTCTTCCAAATGCATCAATTGATTATATCTTCTTTGTAGATAAGAAACTTCTTCTATATTTTCAAAGTTCACACCATAAGTCGGGGCATTTAATTCTAGATGAATTGGAATTTTGGATTATTTTCCATATACCATTATATATGGTGATGATCCAGTGTTGTCCTTTGGTGTAAGTCTGCTGGCCCATAATGCATGAATTAAATTTGTATTCCAATTCCTCTAGTTCACAACAATTGTCTTTTTAAGGATCTAGATCAATTTTTTATTTGTTGTCTCTGCTAAACCATTTCCTTAGGGATAATATTTTGATGATTACCCCATGATGATACCAAATTACCCACAAAATTTATTGAACTTTGATCCTATGAAAACTGATCCATTGTTAGTTATGAACTTCTCTGGCACTCTAAATCTTGACAAGATATTTTCTTTGAGGAATTTGATGAGATATTTAGAATCAACCTTTTTGAGAGGTATAGCCTCTTGCCACTTGGAGAAACAATCAGTTGCAGTGAGAATGTATGAATGGCCCTTAATGGACATTGGATTGATTGGTCTAATGACATATAGACCCCATTGTGTAAATGGTTCTTCAATTGTTATAGCCTACAATGACAATGATGCTCTTTTCATTTTTTCCAGAAAACTTTTGGCAAGAGATGCATTTTCTAATCATTGAATATGAGTCTTTAAAAATGGTAGGCCAATAGTATCCAACTCTCATAATTCTATGTGCAGTTGTTGTAGGTGTGAAATATCCACCACAAACACCTTCATGAAACTCTTCTAGCACCTTCTAAGCTTTTATTGAGTCAATGCATCTTAATAGCATTTCATCAAAATTTATTTGAAACAACACTTGGAAAACTAATACGTATTGGTTTTCCTTCATTTTCAATTCTCTTCTTCCCTTCGAATACATACCAATTGGAAACTACGAGATTCAAATAAAAGATAATATCCTTGCACCACTCTGATGTGGATGATGATGAACCTACTGAAATTGATATATCTCCATTTATTGCATCAATCCATATCATTAGTTTACATAATTATTGTCCTCTAACTACTTTTAAGGGATTGATATCAATATCATATTCTTGAATTTTAGCAAGCTAGGTTTCCCATTTTTCTTCTCTCAATTGTTGATTTAGCAACATCTTTATTGCAGAAGTTGGGACATAATCTATGACATGAGATGATAGAATATATGTCCTAAAATGTGCCACCTCTTTGACCAAGGAGAGAGCCTTATTTTCTATTTCCGAGTATATTAATTCATAATTATGTAAGGTCTTACTCATGAAACTTATTGGAATTTTTTCCCCTTTCAAATTTCTTTGTGTCAATCTTGAAGCAACATGATCTTCTAAAGAAATGAATATATTATGAAATATTGATCAAAATTTGTGCTGACAAGCACTGAAGAAGTGGTGATTGCATGCTTTAGTTTGATAAATGTCACTTTAATTTCCTGGGTCCATTCAAACTTTTGGTATTTTCTCAACAACATATTAATGGTATTTACAATGCTTGCATAATCTGGTACAAATGTTTGTACAAATTTTATCTTTCCAAAGAAATATTTGACTCCTTTTTTAGATGTTGGGGGATTCAAATCATTGATTGCCTTAATTATTTTTGGATCTATATATATCCCCTCCTTACTTACTATATTCCCCAAAAAAATTCCCGCTGATATTGCAAACAAACATTTCTTCAGATTTAGAGATATGCCATATGATTTGTTTTGCTAAAAAACTTCCCTCAAAATTTTTATATGTTATTCTCTAAAATTTGAGTGAGTGGTCAAATAATCTTGATAGTCATCCATGAAATTTCCAATCAAATATTTAAAGGCATGATCCATTCCTCTTTGGAAAGTTGCTCTAGCATTATTTAACCCAAAATGAATACGAACATAGGCATAAGTCTCCCAAGGTGTGACAAAATAAGTTTTGGGTCCGTGTTCTTCAACAACCAACACCTTGTTGTATCCAGAAAAATCATCAAGCATAGACATTAAGACTGAACCAATGACTTGTTGTAACAACATCTCCATATTTGGGAGTGGATAATTGTCTTTGTTTCTTTCCCTATTTAAATATTTGAAATTGATACAAAGTTGAATTTCCCTACTCTTCTTTCTAACTATTACTTGAATTGACAACCACTCTGAATGTCTTATTCGAATAATTATTCCAATTTTATTTAATTTATCCAATTCAATTTTTACTAGAGGCTTCTGCTTGGGATTTATTATTCTTAGCTTCCGCTTGACATGCTTCATTCCTCGTTTAAGCGGTATGATGTGTTGAAAAATGGACTTGTCATATTCCTTTATATCAACGCAAGTCCAACCAAAAATATCATAAAATTATTTAAACATGGAAGTATATTGCTCGATTTCTTCCTTTGTAAAGTTGGTACCAAGATTTACATATTTGGGAGAGTCACGAGTTGAAATTTTTATATTTTGTGTCTCCTGCACTTTTCTAACAGATGTCTCCTCCTTTGTATCATGAAGTTTTGTTTGATCATCTCTTGTGAAAAGAGATTAAAAAATGATACAATATTTTGAGATAGACATGTGATTTTGATCATTAGGAATTTCAGAAGAATCATTTGAATCGGCAAGAAAATCGACTACTTGTTCATCATTTTCAAAAACTTGCAGGTAATATTGATTGTCGGGTACTGAGGGCCTGAAAATTCTCTTGACATGAAATGTATTTTGACTCTAGAAATCATCTAGATTAAAGAGGGATGCAACAACCGCTAATGAATCAGGTGTCTATTTTTTGGTTCTATGGATGAAATAGATATTAAAATTGAAAGAGTCCATAAGTTCATTTAACCTTTTTTCATAATACTTCAACTTTTCTTTCTTGATCTTGTATTTCCTTTTGATGTGATTTATGACCAATTCAGAATCACCGATTATTATCAAATTGTCTACTTTCATATATAATGCATGATTCATCCCTTGTATCAATGCTTCGTATTCTACTTCATTTCTTGTAGAAGGAAACTCCATTCTAATTACATGTGGATATATAATTGAGGACTCTTAAAAACAATCCCCACTCCACTTCCAAATTTGGAGTAGGCGCCATCGAACAACATCTTCCATAAACCTTGAAAATAATTTTTTTCCTCTTTCTTTGGAGGGATGGCTTGTTCTAGACTAAGAACAACATAATTTATGATCCTTGTATCAATATAATTCTCCATTAATTCATTGTTTTTCTTCCTGAAGGATAAAGGCTTTCTGGCTTCTCTAGGAACTCTTCCCATTGTTCCATCTTTGTTAGGAAGAATCATGCAGCTTCCATCATTCATAATATAACCTCCAATCATTGAAGACCAATCTCTTCCTAAAACAACTCTGTATGTTGGAGAAAAATCCACCATTATAATGGTAAATATTATTGTGATGTGCAGTGTTGCAGTTATCCATGCACAAAAATATTTAATCTTGTCGTATGATAGGACATTTCATGAATCAATTGCATAAATAATTTCCTCAATATCACAATATTTAGTACATTCCATTCTGAGTGCCTCTGTGACTGACAAGGGCATGATGTTATTGGTTTCTCCACTATCAACCAAACAATTATGCAATACAACATCATGCTTTTCTATAGTTATGTTAAAACGTGGAAATTTACCCCTTGTCTTAACTGATGAAAACTTTTGATGTTACCTGGAATTTGTGATAGTCACTTCTATTCTAGTGCTTGGTTCGCCAAGAATATTTAAAATATTCTCCCTCTGTTGTGGAATTTTCACCACTTACATGAAAGGGAAAGTAATTCTTAACCCGGTCAAATTGTCAATCACATTATAGGTCATTTTTTGTGGATTCTTTTCTTGATTAGAAACTATCTGTTGCTTTGTTGTTTTTGCAACATTTGTTTTTGTCTTTTCTTTTTCTTTTTTGGCAGTCTCTCATGTTTTGAATTTATTCATTTGTTCTCTCATTTGTACAACCTTTTCTTATGAGATCTTAGGTTTTCTTGTTCATTAAAAATGTAAAAGGACGATTCACCTTCATCCATTTGCATTGATTCCATAATTTCATCTTGAATGACATTTTCCTCTTGATCAAAATTATAAAATTTTTCTTCTTCAAATTTTTTTTCCAACACCATTGAATTAGGGTTTTTTCTCTAGGTGATATTGGCCTATCCTCTTCGTTTATGTCATCTATATCTTAAATTAAAGTCTTTTATTATTTCACCCCTTTTCAAATGAATTTGAGTGAATTGTGTGAGCAATGTATGTTATGCAACTAGGGGTGCATACATAGTCATGAACATGTTCTCCAAATCATCAAATGATGAAATTGATTGAGCAGGAAGAGAGAGGTACAACTCATAGGATTGTCTTTTCAAAGTAAGCAAGAATACTCTAACCATGACATTATCATGTTCTATCAAATGGATATCACAAACTGCCAAGAATTGGTCTAGATGTCTTTTTGGATCTATGCTTCCATCTCCTAAGAAAAATGGTAGACCTCCTTGGGGAAAGGTCGGTAATGAATGTTGTTCCCCTTGCAAATTAAGTGAACTAGTTATAGCCCTTCTTATTCTTAGTACTCTTTTTCTCTCTTCCTGATTTTCAAGAATTTTGATTCGTTCCTCTTTGCCACCCATGGTTAGGGTTCTTCTTGTTTCTAATCTGGAACTCTCACCAACTTCAGGAAATTGAAGATTTTTTCTTTTGCTTCTCATTATTGTACCTTTATAAGGTTCCATATTTATTTGTTATATTTCAATCTCTTCTTCTTTGTCTTCTCACAATTTCTCTTTCTTCTTCACAAGCAAGGGTTTCCCAAGATCTTTCGAGATCTTCTTGGCTTCTTGTTGTTGATAGTACCAAATCATACAAATGATGTAGAACACTTGTTTGATTTCCTAGTACAACTTGTAACTGGGGTTTATTAGGTTTAGGATGAGTCATGAATATTTCAGTCTGCGAAAACAACCTTTTTTTCTCCCTAGTATGGTCGCCAAAAATTTTGATGTTTAGATTGGTTAAGATCCAAACAACAACCTCACGAGGATAAAATACTCCCCTGCATTTTATAGAGGTGGTATTCCTCTGTATGTTCTAAAATATATATCTTGATACTTGAAATACTAAAATAAGGGATACTTAAAAGAAACCCCAATCTTTATTGCTCAACAAAATATAAAATACTACTTATTGAAATTTGATATATTCATAAAGAAAGTTCCTGAGAATAGGACTAGGAATCTTTCAAAGACTAATAGAATATATACAAAATATTGTATATAAATAAAATAAATATTATATGAAAACTAATATAATTCTTACATCCATCACAGTATCATAAATTTTGATCACATTCATAAGAAGGAAAGATAAAAGTCCACAATTGAGAGAACTTTAAAAGAGTATTTCATTCAAAATAAGAGGGAATATGATAGGTTCACTTCACACATATCATACTCATAAACTTAGAGTTTGAGAAATCATTGAAATTACACCCTAAAATAGTTGTCTTGGGAATTCAAAAATAATAGTCTTAATAGTATGTTTTTCAATAAATAAAAAGATAGCATTCATCCAAATGGGCAAGGATGGGTCTCCCAATGACCATAAAAATAAAGTGGAACAAGGTTGAAACTGAAAAGAAGAAAGAAGGAGACTATCAAAAATCAATTATGTTTTTCAAGAATGGCAAGGCACAATTGGATGGTTCCTTAACGAGAAGGAAACAAAATAGAGAAATTATGAAATATGTGATCAGTTTACTCACTGTGATGGATTTATCTCTCCCTTTCTATCTGCTTTCTAAGGTCCCTTTTTTATTCTCCTTTGTTGGGATTCCTTGACCGATGGTAACTACATCTACTTGATCTGGTTCGACTATTTTGATTAAGGCGTTCTTTAACCAATTTTCAATGTAATCTCTCATAAGCACAACAATTATCTCATGCCTTAATTTTATATCAAATAATGAATTTTTCAGATCTCAAAAATCAATTGAGAGTTGATGTAAAGTATCTTCAATTTCTTCATTCTTGTCTACATAGTTTACTATCTAACTTTCAATTTCAAAATCTGAATACTCGATCAAATTATTAAACTTCTCAGCTAATGCAGATTTCAATAATTCCATTTTTTCTTCAAATTGTTCCTTTGTCATAAATATAGAATTTAATACAAACTTTGGGTCTTCAACTTATCTGTTGTTCTAGATAGATTCAACTCAAATAATTTTAGATACGATTCTCCCTTTTTGACACGTATAGTGTCACCATAAACCAATATTTATTTTAAACACTTGATTCTTTTAAGCCATCATGCTTTGAGTTTTTTAATGAGAACTTCAGAAGGAAAGTATTATTCTTTTCTTTTCAACTAATTTATTTTTGAAACTTTCATAATAAAGGTGGAAACACCTCCTTTATAAAATTCCTCATCATTTTCTAGGGCACCCTGTAGATATTGTCTCAAATTTGTGATACTAGATCCCAAGGAAATAAAATTGTTTTCCAATTTCCATGCCTCAAGAATAAGAGACAATATTTTCTTAATATTGTCTCCAATATATCTTCTAACAACAACAAGTAAGATCGATGTTCCTCTCAATCTTGAATTGCATTCTGGTGTTCTTTCAAATCTCTTCTAGGGTTGCATTGTAGCAATTGGGATAGAAAATATGGGTGGAGGCATCAAAGAACTCTCTAGTTCTTTAATTTTGTCTTTCAAGGTGGCATTTTCATTATCCATTTCATCAACAAACATTTTAAGGGATTCCCCTATAGCTTCATGGATCTATACAATTCTAGAAGGTGGAACCCCAATGATATCAAATTTTGAACTAGATTTTCCTTGAACTTTGTTTTTTGAATGAACTTTTTCAAGGACCAATTTCTTTGTACTCTTGTCTAACATAGCACTATTCAAAGTCAAGGACTCTTCTTCAAAGAAGACTAGCTCCTGTATTAAAATTCTGCTGCAACTTCTCTACTTTCCTAAACTCTTTGTTCTTCGTTAGGGAATTCTATATCCTCAATTGTTTCATCCAAGTCCATGTCTTCAAGAACAATTTCGTCTTCAGGTGTCACCTAGTTTACTCCTTGTTGATTTGTTTGCCTTTTTCTCTTATTGGTCACTGGAATCTTGTGGGGTATCTCCAGACTTCCCTTAGGAGAGTTATTATCACCTACACCATCAAAATTTCCAGTTGAATATTTCTTTTGCTATTGAGTTGTAAGTTTAGGGTTTTTCTTTGGTAGGCTAATTCTTTGAGAAATATTTGGAATCGAGTACTCATTTCATTTACAACTCTTCCATGTTGGTGATGTTATTTAATGGTGCTAACAATAGTTTCAATGTCTTCGATAGGAAAATCTTGAGGGTCCTAGCTATCTCCTTCCTCCTCTCCGAATAGAAAAGTATTTGCATATGAAACACTTTAACCCACATACATCATGTAGTTTATGAATAATTGGTTAGGGTCAAACCCTTTAATTTCATATGCCACCTTTAAATTATATTGATCAAACTAAACTGCATATTCATCAATATTTGCAACATTCTTCAATATTGTTTCACCAATTCTCCATGGAAAGGGAATAAATTATTTTTTCCTCCTTTCATGAAAGAAATGAACCCATAATCTGTGTTGTATGTGCACTTCAATTACAAATAACTTGTCTGGTACATAGTATGGGAGCTAAAAGGGCCTTTCTCTAGAACAATAAATCTTGATAATGTTGAAATGCCCCATCGCTTTGAAAACTCCCCTTTTATCCATAATTGTTTTCGCTTATAAAGAAAGTCTTGACGTCTTGGGTCCAAATGTGGGTTTATTAAAAGAATAAACAAATGATTTTTTCACTTCATAAAATTGATACATGGCCTATTGCTTCCACAAAGAAGGGTACCATGTATGAATTGGGTCAATTTTTCAATTGACTTGTTTGGCTAAATGCAGTCCTTTGAAAACATGACAGTATGTAATAGAAAATATTAAGTATGAGGACATGTAAAATTTATTACTCTTTCTAAAATTTTCCAGTTGAAAAGATAGTTCACTAGAAATAATCTTCACCCAGTAAAAAATTGCCTTCTCTTGAATAGAAAAATACAGAATGTACAGACCCAAACAAGGAACAATGACAGTCGATTATTTCCTAGCTACCCTAGGAAAGAGCCATGACATTTATTGGTAAGGGTTTTTTAGCAGACTGACCTAGATGGTTGATGAATTTTTTGGCATCAGTGTCGAGTCTTCAAGATATTCATGCAAAAGATGGAGTCAACCATTTATTTCCTTTAATAAATCTTTGGCTCCATTCCCTTTGAAATTCATTGTTGGTTCTGGAAGATTAAACATTATTTTGAAAACCGAAGAAGTTAAAGAAATTGGGGATTCTTCTTAAAGTTGAATAATCCTCTAGTTCTTATCAAACGTATCTATGCACCATGAAATCAATTCTTTGTTGTCAAAATCCTATGGAACACAACATGTTGAAACAATCTCGAATGTTCAAATCTGATTGGAATTTATTTCTAGATGTTATTGATGAGTAATACATGTATGCTCTTGACCACTAGAACCTATGATCTTATCATCCAAAAGAGTTTACGATATCCCCGTAGAATCGCTCTCTCCTCCTGGTTTTCATGCTAATTAAAGTTGACAAACTATTGTACTATTCTATTTTTGAAAATGTTATTACCAAAGTAATTTTTTTTACCATAATATACATTGAAAATCTTGTTTCAAAGGAAATATTAGTATGAATTAAATTTGAATTGATGGAGAATTGTCTCGAGAATGCCGCCATTAATAACAACCTTTTAATACTTTAACCACTTGTTATTTTTTGTAATATTTTCATTGCATGTACTTTGGAGAGAGTGATAAGAAGAAGCATGCATCACCGTAGGAAGTGGGGGATCCTATGTATGGAGGAGAATCAACACAAAACCACGGACTCATAATCCCACGATGAAA
>ML781407.1:283041-307178 GCA_009831015.1 Picea engelmannii
ACCCTTGGCAGAATGGTGGTATAACACTTCCTTTCATACTGCAACAAAAATGACACCATTTATGGCACTCTATGGATACCACCCTCCTTCCATCACTTCTTCTCTAAAAGAAAAATCTAAGGTTCAAGCAGTGGAAGATCACACTGAGCATCAACAACAAGTTCTCCAATTCTTAAAGGACAACCTGACCATGACACAGAATCTCATAAAACAACAAGAAGATCAACATTGTAGTGAAAGAAGTTTTGAAGTAGGGTATTGGGTGTTTTTAAGACTACAACCATACAAACAGATGTCCCTCAAGCAAGCCAAAAAGGATAATAAATTATCACCAAAGTACTATGGCCCTTAGAAGGTGTTGCAAAAGATTGGTACTATGGCATACAAATTGGAGTTTCCTGCATCTTCATGAGTACACCTAGTTTTCCATGTTTCATGCTTAAAGAAGGTTATAGGCGACAAGATCCCAGTTCAAACTATATTTCCAGAACTTGACGAGGAAGGAAAAATCATATTGGATCCTGAAGCCATCACTGACACAAGAGTTCACCAGCTGAGGAATAGATCCATTTCAGAGTATCTCATTAAATGGAGGAAACTACCGGCTGAAGATTCCACTTGGGAAGATGAGCCTTTTATACAGAAGCATCCAGAGTTACTCAAGCATTGCAGACAACACTTGTCTCAAGGGGAGGGGCATGTTAAGCCCTAATATTGGCTCATTACCCCTTAATTGGGTCATATTACATTAGTAATGTTATTTTATTTATGTCGGCTTTATTCCATTAGTTGTAATTATACCTCCTAGTCTCCTATATATACCAAGGAGAAATTTTCATTTGGAATCATCTTGGAATTGTACATTTATGTGGGCATAAGGAGGTTGCCCCCTCGAAGAGGATTATTATCTAAATTTCTCTCTTTTTCAAGGCGTTGAGTACTTATTCTAAGGTTTTTCTATGCTATATTGATATTTGGTTCTAACACAAGGGGGCTATATCCTTCCGTAGGTGGATGTGACCAAATTTTATGGCTTAGATCCCACTGGTTGGGTAACCCAAATGGAGCATTATTTCTCTTTATACGTCATTACATAGGACTTGGCCAAATTCCAGTATGGTGTTCTCCATCTAGATCAAGAACGTTGGCAATGGTGGCAATGGAGAAAAAATTCCCATCAAGGGTATATTGCTTAGACACACTTTGTGGCAGAGCTTTATGAATGCTTTGAAACTGACACCAACCATTTAGGATGTTTGAAAAATTTGAAACAATCTGGAGGAGTGGAAGACTTTATAGTTGCTTTTGAGCGCCTAGATTTTCAGACAAACGACATGTCTGATGCCTTTTTCCGAGAATGTTTTATCAGTGGCCTCAAGGATGAAATTTGTGCCCATGTCCTCATGGCTCGGCCTCAGAGTTGGGTGGAGGCTACTAAAAGAGCTAAAGAAGCACAACAAGTTGTAGCTTCTCAAAACAGGAAACCCTCCTTTATTCCTTGCACTAAACCAATAAATCCCACTATTCCCTCTACTCCACTAAAGATCCAAAAATTGACCAGGGCTGAAATGGTTGAATGCCAACTCAAAGGCCTTTGTTATAATTGTGATGACAAATATTTTATGGGCCACAATTGTAAGGAAAAAATATTTTTATGTCCATCTCGGAGGATGTTTCAGAAGAGGAGGTTGAATCTCCCCTTATGTCTAAGTCACCTGAAACCACAGACATAACCCCTCCCTCAGACCCTCCCGAAGTAGAACCGGTCACTTCCCTAAATTCTCTCACTAGTTTCTCTGCTCCCCAAACCCTCAAGCTAATTGGTTACATCAAGCATAGGAAGGTCATCATTCTGGTTGATAGTGGAAGCACCCATAATTTTATTCATCGTCGCATTTCCCAAGAAACTCATTGCTATATCCATGTAGTCAATAATTTCCAAATCATGATCGCCAATGGTGGCTCCATGAAATGTGGAGGGCGTTGTGAAAATGTGTGTCTCCAAATTGGTGACTGCCACCTGAAATCTCATATGTTTTCTATCGACATGGGCGGTTGTGACATTGTGTTGGGTGCAGACTAGCTAAGGACTTTGGGTCCCATTCTCATGGATTTCAAGGAATTAACTATGTAATTCAACCAGGAGGGTCAAAAATATAAGTTCCAAGGCATCACCATTGGTTCACCGGAGATCATTAGTTCCCATCGCATGGAAAAGCTGCTCAAAAAAGGTCATTCTGGCGTTATTGCCCAACTCCATGCCATATAGGAAACTGAGACACCCTCTGTGCCGCAAGACCTCCAATCCATCCTCTCTAAACATCCAGTGGTCTTTTCCACTCCCCAGGGACTCCTGCCTTTCCATGGTGTTCATGATCATTCCATTCCTCTTATCCCAGGAAGCCTCCCTCCCAATATTTGTTCCTATCGTCACCCCTTTTCCCGAAAAAATGAATTTGAGAAAATAGTACAAGAACTGCTTAACGCAGGCGTTATCTGCCCTAGTATGAGCCCCTACTCTTCTCCTGTGGTCATGGTCCTAATGAAATAAGGTTCTTGGCGCATGTGTCGTGACTTTCATGCCCTCAACAAACTCACCATTAAAGACAAATTTCCCATTCCTATCATTGATGACCTCTTGGATGAATTGAGTGGTGCCCAGTTCTTTACTAAACTTGATATTCATTCTGGCTACCACCAAATCTGTATGAAAGAGGAAAACATTCTTAAGACTTCCTTTATAACTCATGAGGGCCACTATGAGTTTTTAGTCATGCCTTTTGGCTTGTGTAATGCTCCCTCCACCTTCCAAAGCCTCATGAATCATGTCTTTCGCCCTTTTCTCCATCATTTCGTCTTAGTTTTCTTTGATGATATCCTCATTTATAGCAAAACATGGACATACCATCTTGCTCATGTGGACCATGTTCTCCATCTACTCTATCAGCACCAACTTTTCCTGAAACAATCTAAATGTGCTTTTGGCGCCTCAGAAGTCGAGTACTTGGGTCATATTGTTGGCTAGAACGGCATTAGGGTGGATCCTAAAAAGATTGAAGCTATGCAATACTGGCCTCACCCAAAGACTCTCAAAAGCTTGCGAGGATTTTTGGGCTTAACATGTTATTATCGCAAGTTTGTTAAGAATTATGGAAATATTGTGGCACCTCTCACCACACTCCTTAAAAATAATTCTTTCACTTGGACTCCAACAGTTGCTCATGCTTTTCAAACCTTGAAGATGGCCATGTACACCACTCCAGTCCTGGCCCTTCCTGATTTCACAAAGACCTTTGTCCTGGAATGTGATGCTTCAGGGAAAGGTATTGGCGTTGTCCTTATGCAAGAGGGTCGGACTTTAGCATTTACCAACAAACAACTGTTTGAAAAAATTTTGGGCAAATCAATCTATGAAAAGGAAATGTTGGCTATTTTTCATGCCGTTGATTTTTTGCGCCCTTATCTATTGGGGCAACGCTTCCAAATTAAGACAGATCATCAAAACCTGAAGTATTTTTTGGAGCAACGCATTTCCTCCCCAGATCAAAAAAAATGGGTGACTAAGCTCTTTGGATATGATTATGAGATCATTTACAAGAAAGGAAAAGACAATGTGGTGGCAGATGCACTTTCCCAAAAATATGAAGATGAAGGCTCCCTTTTTTCTCTCTCCTTCATTGTACTAGATTGGCTTCAAGTCGTTCGCCAGGAATGGCTACATGATCCCAAACGTTCGCTTCTGATACAACAATTGCAGTCCAATTCTCCATTTTCCCCAAGGTACTCTTGGCTCCATGATGAGCTTCGATACAAAGTCCATTTGTATTTAAGTAAACAATCAAAACTTAAATCCACGGTGCTTTTTGAGCTTCATGCTACACCCACAGTTGGGCACTCCGAGTTTACCAAAACCTATGATAGGGTCAAACATTCTTTTTTCTGGGATGGTATGAAACAAGACATTCATAATTTTGTGGCCGAATGTGATGTGTGTCAACGCAACAAGGGAGAAATAGTCAAATCTCCTGGCACACTACAACCGCTTCCGATTCCACCTGCTATTTGGAGGGATATCTCTATGGATTTTATTATAGGCTTACCTAAATCGAGTAATAAATCAGTCATCATGGTGGTAGTTGATTGCCTTTCCAAGTAGGCTCATTTATGTGCTCTTCAACACCCATTTACAACATCCACAATGGCTCAAATTTTCATGGATCAGGTCTTCAAGGTTCATGGCATGCTGTATTCTATTGTTTCTGATCACGACCCAACTTTCACCAGTGATTTTTGGTAAGAACTATTCAATCTACAAGGCATCCAATTGCATCTCAACACAACTTATCATACCCAGACAAATGGTCAAACGAAAGTTGTCAACAAGTGTTTGGAAACATATTTGAGGTGTTTTGCATCAAAAAAGAAAAATCAGTGGGCCCATTGGTTACCCCTAGTTGAATGGTGGTACAACACTTCATACCAAACAACTAACTGCGTGACTCCTTTTGAAGCAGTATATGGACAAAAGCCAACGTCAGTTCTCTCATATTTACTAGGTGTCTTGAAGGTCCAGGCGGTTGACCAAACGCTTATAGTTCAAGAGGCTATTGTTCATACCCTCAAAGAGAATTTGGTCATGGCCCAGAATCACATGAAGCAACAAGAAGATCAAGGTCGCTCTGAACATCATTTTGCAGAAGAGGATCAGGTGTTTCTTCGACTGCAACCTTACAAGCAAACTTCCCTCAAGGCCAACCATTGTTAGAAGATGGCGCCCAAATTTTATGGTCCTTATACATTTCTAAAGCATGTGGGACAGGTGTCCTATCAGTTAGCTTTGCCCAATCATTCTAAGCTACATCCTGTTTTTCATGTTTCATGCTTGAAGAAGGTGATTGAAACTAAGTGCCAAACTCAAACCAACCTTCCTGAGTTGGACGAAGAAGGTTCCATTTGGCTACAACCCCAAGCATTTTTGGACCAGTGTGAGCATCACCTGCATCAACAAACCATCAAGGAAGTGTTGGTCCAGTGGAAAGATACAACTCCAACAAATTCCACTTGGGAACTAGCTACCATTCTGCAACAATTTCCACATCTCAAGCCTTGAGGACAAGGTTGTTTTAAAGGGGGAGGACATGTTAGGGACCTAACCCCTCACATAGGTAGAACAATGTATTCTGATGTAATAAAGGTCAATATTAATAAGGCCTTGCAATAACGTAGAATAAGTCGAATTTAAGAAGACCTAATAGAAGCTTCCGCTTCTAGAAGGATATTCCTCTAGATGGTTCTATTGATAGACATATTTAGTATAAATAAAAGTCGAGGGTATGAGAACCCTAGCTTGTATATTATTGTAATAGAGATCTTCTCGGCTGGAGGTTTCCCCCTCGAAGAGGCCCATGAACATTGCTCTCAGTAATCAAAGTGCTCTTTCTAGTGTTACTCTATTATCATTTCAGTATTAATGTGGTGTTATTCTGGTTATATTGTTGTTCATCTGCCATTTCTAGCATTTAATTTATGTTCTACATAGTTTTTATATCTAGAATATTACAGACAAGTTGTTGTTATAGCTTGTTTGGATAGGTTGTTATGACAATTTATTTGTATAGGTTTGGTGCATGGCTGATGAACTTGTTCATGGTATAGGTTGAGGTATAGGTTGGTGCATGGTTGATGCACTTGTTTATGGTATAGGGTGATTATAGGTTGTTTGGTACAGGTTGGTGCATGGTTGATGCACTTTTTTATGGTACATGTTGATTACAGGTTGAGGTACAGGTTGATGCATGGTTGATGCATGGTTCAGGTTATTGGTACAGGTTGGTGCATGGTTGATGCACTTGTTTATGGTATAGGTTTATTACAAGTTGATTGGTATATGTTTACAACAGTATATCTCACAGTGATACTGTGACAGTGGTTCCATAATTCTACTTCTACTTCAGGGTGGTTGGACGGGGCAAGGAAAGTTGGTTGTAGCCACCTTCCAGTTGTATCCGGAGAACAAAAGGGGTTGTAGCCTCCTTCTGGTTGTAGCCATAGATTTGGGGAGTTGGAGCTTCCCTTAGGTTGTAGCCTAAGAAACTAGGGGGTTGGAGCCTCCTTCCAGTTGCAGCTAGAAAAGAAAGGAAGCTGGTGCTTCCAATGAATGTAATTCTTCAAGACATATAAGAAAAAGCATTTTGTGGTTTTCTCTCGCTCTGGGTTTCCACGTAAAACACTGGTGTACTATGTATGTTTATGATTGTTCATTTGTTCATTTCTTATTTACTCTGTAGTTATTGGATGATAATGCTACATTGTTATAACACTTGAATTATATGGTTAAAAATGATTAAATTTCTCTATTACTGATTCACCCCCCTTCTCAGTAATCCAACAATTGGTATCAAATTTGGTTCTTTCAAGAAATAGTTTAACCACTGGAAGGATAACATGGATTATTCTGAGAATGGAGTACCAATGTTTAATGGTCAAAATGGTTTTAAGTATGAGATGTGGAGCATAAGGACGAAATTATTTTTACAGGCACAAAGACATTATATTGGCTATCAGTTGTTACAGGATATGATAGTTCAAAAAGGGAAAAGACTGCATCCAAGAAGGAATTAAGGAAGAATAACAAAATAGCAATGAATTTCATCTGGGAAGGATTACCTAATCCGGTAAGAGAAAATGTTGGTAAATTTTCATCAACAAAAGAACTTTGGGATAAGTTACATGACATATATTCTTCACCCATCACAAATTCAGAAAATGTCAAAGAAGATGCAAATACAAATCAAGAAGAATTATGTTCACCATGTCAAGCATATTCATAAGATGAAGAGTACATAATAGCCAAAGGTATGTTGTTTTGTTTTAATTGTGAAAAATGTGGACATCTTGAAATAGAATGCCATGAAGGAAATGAGACAAAAAAACTAATTGAAAAGGAAGACAATTGTGAAGAAGAATTGGTTAGTTCTTTAGATGAGCTAAGAGAAGAACACAATTCGCACAAGAAAGAATTGATGACAGAAAAGGAAAGTGTTCACATTTTTGAAGAAACCCAACATGTCATCGAGAACTTAAGAACTCGACTAGAAGAAGCCGACAAGATCGAAGAAAATCTTGAATATCAAAAGCAGTGTTTGGAAACCAACATAGCAACACAGAAGGAAGAATCAGAAATGAGAGAGAATATATTGACAGATCATCTTAAGGAAAGAACTAACAATCTAAACTAACTTGAGGCATATTTTGGTCAAGAAGAGAAATGAATTGAAGAAGAAATAATCACATTAAAACTTCAGCTTGAAGAAGCAAAAAGAACAGAAGAAGTCATGGAGTCTCAGATAATGAAGAAAGAAGAAGAGGTTGAGAATATTGAAGAAGAAGTTGTCACATTGAGAAGTAAAATCATCAAGCTCAACAAGAATGTTGAAGAGATAGAAACATCCACATCATTTATAGAGAATTAAGAGAAGCGCTCTAGGTTGCTAGAAAAGAAGAATGAAGAAAATAAAAAGAGTTATGCAGAAGTACTCAAAGGAAGGAATCGTGGTCAACCAAAATCTAAGAAAACTAGTGAAGATACATCTTCAAGAAGACCATCCATGTTCAAGCCACAAAGAAGCTTCAATCATGATCATGATCAGTCAAGGAAAAAAATCGGAAGGACTACACTACAAAGAAGATCATTCACTCCCAGGTATGCAAATTTATTTTATGGTAATTTTTTTTATTGTACTAACTTTGGACATAAGGTTGCAGATTGCAAGGATTATAAAAGAAATGTTCAAGCAAGAAGTGCCTATGTATTCCACGTAACATTGAGTGTTACAAATGTCATAAATATGGACACATAGCTAGTGATTGTAGAAGCATGATCGATACTTCCATGAAAGAGAATACATATATCAAATATAAGAAAGTATGGGTAAGAAAACAGAAAGAACAAGTGAACAAATACCAGGTACCAGAGCTAGCAAGATAGGAAATAAAACGAGATGAAGAAAATTCTATAGAGAAAAAGAAAGATTTCAAATACATAAGGGTTTGGAAAATAACTGAAAGAAAGGAAGGATGGGTAAATAAGGAACGGATTCAAGAGATTGTACTTTAAGGCATTGTAGTGAAATATGAATCCATAGACAGAAAGAAAGAAATCAGAGCTCAGAGAGATAATTAATATACCAATGAAGATGATGATGAATACACATAAGAGCAGGAATTGTTATGAGCCATCCAGCTTAGAGACTCCCAAGTAATATGAATATTAGACAAGGGGAGTCTATGCGATAGCTATGATAGACCAAAGAACTATCCTTTGAGAAGATTGCAGAGTTTGAGAAGACATATTCAGAGCAATCAATTAGCAGAAGTACAGTTTGATATATTAATCAAGACTTCATGATAGTATAGTGATAAATGGGTCAATATTATGGAAAGTTGCACAAGTAGAGTCTTGGACAGTATGGACAGAGATGGATTCATAAGAACACTTAGCAGGTTTGGACAGATATATGATAGTGGACAAGGGAATGGATTCATAGATTGGTTCAGAGAGTGGTTCAGAGACAAAGGAACATTATCATAATGGATGATAATTACACAGGAAATGGATCGAACAATGCTAATGGATTCCAAATTGACGGATATTTTTTGGACACATGGAGTGCATACATCAGTTCACATTCAAAACAAAGTAATGCTCAGAAACAACAATGACAAAACTCCCTACGAACTATGGAATTGAAGCCCAGACAACAACCTCTACATCAAGGTAAATCAAGGTAATATTTTATTAATTTAAATTTATGTTGATGATATTGTTTTGGAAGTACTAATGACAGGTTAAGAAAGAAATTTGCAAAGGATATTCATAATGAATTTGAAATGTCATTACTTGGAGAACTATCCTTCTTTTTGGGTCTTCAGATATGTCAAAGAAACCAAGGAATTTTTATTTCTCAAACTAAGTATATCATAGAAATGCTAAAGAGGTTCGGAATGGAAGATTGCAAACAAATTATCACTCCTATGCAAACTAGTTGCAAGTTGAGCAAAGATGATGATTCAAAGTATATAGAATGGAGGCAATACAGGTCAATGATTGGTAGCTTACTATATGTGACAACATCCAGACTAGATGTAATGCAGATAGTTGGAAGGGTGGCATGATTTCAAGTAGCACCAAATGAATCACATGTATTAGCAGTGAAGAGGATTTTCAGATATCTCAAAGGAATAGAAGAGTTTGGATTATGGTATCCAAAAGGAAAGGATCTATCACTTATTTCCTACACAGATGCATATTGGGCAGGTTGCATTGATGACCGACAAAGCACCAATGGAGGAGCATTCTACTTAGGTGAGTGTTTAGTATCTTAGCTAAGCAAGAAACAATCATCAATATCCTTATCTACAACCGAGGTAGAGTATATTGTAGCAACAACATGTAATACACAGGTTCTATGGATGAAACAAAATTTGATAGATATACAAGTTGAGTATGATGAGCCCATTCCAATCTATTGTGATAATACAAGCACCATCAATATCTCAAAAAACCCGGTGATGCACTCAAAGACGAAGCACATTCCAATCAAGTATCACTTTCTACAGGAACAAGTTGTAGAGAAGAACATCAGATTTGAATATATGGGAACAAAAGAACAAGTGGCATACATCTTTACAAAACTGCTTCCACGAGAAGCCCTTGAGTATCTCTGCCAGAGACTAGGATTAATTTCTACTCCAAAATGAATGCTTTTGAATGCTTATCTTATATGTCTTAGATGTACACGAGGAAGCACCATAAATAGGACAAAGGGGGAGAGATTTATCAAATAAAAAGGTAAATGCTTGGAGAGAGAGAATAGAGGCATGCTTCCAAGAGGAGTGATTGTTACAAGGGAATAATGAGGGATATGACTTCAGAGTGATACCCTATGTCAAAGGGGGAGATATTATTCATATGAAGGGAGAGAGAGTAATCAGAGGCTTATAAACACAAAGAAAAATCAAAGGCATGTAGACAGGGGGAGCAGCCCCAAGGAGAGTTCAGTCAGGGGGAGCATCCCCAAATGGATATACCCTTTTCCATTGATGTCAAAGGGGGAGATATAGAAACATTGATGAGGAGTATAAGCATGAATGTTATCATGACTAAGTGTTTCCATCAATGTTGGTGTTGCCATCAATGTCAAAGGGGGAGATTGTCAGATAGTTGCATTAGGTTGATGGACAATTGGTATGGATTGTTGGTTGTCATTTATTTCAACCATTGGAGCGTGATATTGTCGATTTATTTCAACCCTTAGTGATTGATGTCAACCCTTGGAGAAAGTCCGGTAGCGAATTCTGGTAGCACAAAGGTTTGGGTAATGGACCCAGGTTTGTTTCATGTATAATGGTATGAGTTTTAATGTATTTGAAGGTAATACTATTCTATATGGATAGTACATTTCATTCCATTTCTGGTGGTATGTGGAACGTCACATAACTCCTCACGGTTAGAGAGTTATGGCCATGAGAAGTTGGAGAACCCATGTTTGGGTAATGGACCCAAGTTTGTTTGATGGATAACGGTATGAGTTTTGATATATTTGTAGGTAATACTATTCTATATAGATATTACATGTCATTCCATTTCTAGTGGTATGTGGAACATCACATAACTCCCCACGGTTAGAGATTTATGGCCATGTGAAGTTGAAGAACCCTCATGAGTCATCTAGAAGCCCCAAAGGTCAAAGTAATCAAAGTGGTTTAAGAGATTTTTAGAAGGTAAATAATAAAGTGAAGTGATGAGTGTACTATAATTCAAATTTAATACAAAATAAATTATTTAAATAATAAATTTAATGAATAAATTACTAAGTTGACAAGTGGTTTGAAGTGGGTTAGCCCTAAAATAAGGAAAGTGGTTTAAGATGGTTAGAAGGTAACCCCTTGAGGTAAAGTGAAGTGATGAGTGTACAATAAGTCAAAGTGGAAACAAAACAAATTATTTAAATAATAAATTTAATGGATAAATTACTAATTCGACAAGTGGTTAGAAGTTGGTTAACCCTAAAATAAGGAAAGTGGGTTAAAATGGTTAAAAGGTAACCCCTTGACGAAGCTACATGAAAGTATAAATAAGAGGCAAGGCTCTCTCATTTTATATCACAATTGAGCATATTGAATATATACAGGTGAATGAGGTAACAAAAGGATATCTAAGCCGAATTTCAGAGAGAAGGTGAAGTAAAGAAGGTCAAAATTCAAGGGAGGATAAATTCTTTTGATGATTCTTTCTAAGGTATGTTATTTACAGGTCATCTCACCATTTTCGCAATAATTGTTTTTCTAGAATGGTTCAGACCGTGAAATTGATAGGACATTGAGAAAACATATCCAAGTAGCTATGGTACTAATTTCATCTTGTGGTTCGTTGTATTTTTTGAGTTACACTCCGTGGAAAATAGGGTTTGTGGCTAGTCCTGAAACTAGCCTAAAATAAGTGTTTCGGGTAAAAACATCATAACTTCCTCATAACAGATCCAAATTAAGTAATACCAAAAGTGTTGGTTTTAGTACATTATTTAGTATTTTTTGTAAAAAATTTATGTCCATACAACAAATATTTTGTGTGGGGCACGCTCTATAAATTCAATCTCTAGAATAAGCCATAATTCAACAAGGTATGCCATTTTTTCTATAACTCATTTTCTGAGAGGTTCCAAGTAGTGACACCTAGAGGAATTGCATAAAACACACTGAAGAACATTATGTACTATTTTCATATCTTTATTCATTACAGGTACATAGTTATGATTATTTCAAGTTAGGGTTGTTGACTAATCCAAAACTAGTTATGTGAGACTAAAGTAAAGTTTGATGAAAATGCTAGGCTCTTGTTGTTAAAGTTAAGGAAGGTTTGCAGGTATGTGATCATATACACCAAGTCTATTAAAGAGTTACAAATCATATTTGGATGATGAAATTGATGAGGGATTTTGGTTGAGGTTTCATTTTGGGTACATGGTTGAGACAAGTAGTTGATGAGTTGGCGCATACATGAGGTGTATAGTTGATGGTGTTGGTACATCTTGATGAGTCATAGTTGATGAGTAGTTGATACATGATTGGTACATACTTGGCAGATGGTTGGAGGCACTTGTTAGTATTGTTTTTGACACATGGTTTATGGATGATGTAGCATACTTATCTTAGTATATTATTAGAAACACATATTGATCTTGGTGATGATTATAAGTTATTGTGTTATGCCTGGTTGATGCACATCTTTGAGAGTTATCTTGGTGGTTGATCTTGGTGATTATATCTGATTTGGTTGATAATATTGATGAGACAAGTTGTTGTGATAGGTTGTTTGGATAGGTTGTTGTGACAGGTTATTGTACAGGTTTGGTGCATGGTTGATGCACTTGTTCACGGTATAGGTTGGTGCATGGTTGATGAACTTGTTTATGGTACAGGTTGATTACAAGTTCTTTGGTATAGGTTGGTGCATGGTTGATGCACTTGTTTATGGTACAGGTTGATTACAGGTTGAGGTACAGGTTGATGCATGGTTGATGCATGGTTCAGGTTATTGGTACAGGTTGGTGCATGGTTGATGCCCTTATTTATGGTATAGGTTGATTATAGGTTGATTGGTATAGGCTTACAACAATATATCTCACAGTGATAGTGTGACAATGGTTCCATCATTCTACTTCTACTTTAGGGTGGTTGGAAGGTGCAAGGACAGGTGGTTGTGGCCACCTTCCAGTTGTAGTCGGAGAACATAAGGGGTTGTAGCCTCCTTCTAGATGTAGCCAGAGAATTGGGGAGTTGGAGCTTCCCTCGGGTTGTAGCCTGAAAATCTAGGGGGTTGGAGCCTCCTTCCAGTTGCAGCTAGAAAACAAAGGAAGTTGGTGCTTCCAATGAATGTAATTCTTTAAGACATATGAGAAAAATCATTCTGTGGTTTTCTCCCACTTTGGGTTTCCACGTAAAACACTGGTGTACTATGTATGTGAATGATTGTCCATTTGTTCATTTCTTATTTGCTCTGTAGTTATTGGATGATAATGCTACATTGATATAACACTTGGATTATATGGTTAAAAAGGATTAAATTTCTCTATTATTGATTCATCGCCCCTCTCAGTTATCCAATAGTTGTAACATTTTTATTGGCAATGTGCTTGTGCTAGAAGGAAACCTAATGTACACTAGATTTCCTTCACGCTACAATGTTGTTGTTTGTTTTGTGCTTGTCTTTGTTATATAGAATCAAAGCTAGTGGGCATTATCTTTCCTTCATGATGCAAACTTGTTGTTGGTAATGCATTTATGTTTATTCTATAAGGATATGTAGTAGGTGCTATATTTACTTCACGGTGCAATATTGTCATAGAGAGAAATCCTTCAAGCACAATCAAAAGGATGCAATCAACACTCCAGGGGCACCTTTGTCCCAACAATCGCTATGGTCATTTTTTTTCCTTTGTGTGTGCCATTTTATTGGCTCTAGATAAATCTAATAAAAACCATGATTATGAAATAATAATTGTATTCAAATATGATGTTATCATGGGCTCTAAATGTTTTCATATCATATATGGGAACATAGTAGGCATCAAATTTCCTTCACTATGCATTGTTGTTGTTGGCGATGTGTTTTTTCTTGTGTTAGAAGGAAAGCTAGCAGGAACTAGCTTTCATTCACAGTGCAATGTTGTTGTTGGAAATGCACTTGTACTTTTGTTAGAAGGAAAGCTAATGGGTGTTAAATTTATTTCACGTTGTAATGTTGTTGTTGGAAATGCACTTGTGTTTTTGCTAGAAGGAAAACCAACATGTGGTTGTTTTCCTTAACATTGCAATGTTATTGTTGGAAATGTGCTTGTGCTAGTCTAAGGAAAGATAACGTGCTCTAGATTTTCTTCACAGTCTAATTTTGTTGTTTGCAATGCATTTGTTCTTGTTCTAGAAGGAAAGATATCGGGTGTTACATTTCCTTCACGGTGAAATGATGTTGTTGGCAATGATCTTGTGCTTGTGATAGAAGAAAATTTAGCAATTTCTATCTTTTTTTTACCGTGCAATGTTTTTGTAGATGAAAATCCTCCAGGAACAATCAGAAGAATGTAATCAATGCTCCAGGGGTGCCTTTGTCCTAACTATAGAAATGGTAATTGTTTTTTCTTTCTATGTGTTATTTTGTTGGCTCTAGAAAAAGATAAGAAGATCCATGATTATGGAAGAAGAATTGTATTACAATATGATGTTATCGTTGGCTCTACATTTTTCTTGCCATTGATGGAAAGCTATCAATTGCTAGCTTTCTTTCACGGTGCAATGTTATTTTTGGCAATGTGTTTGTTCTTGTGCTAGAAGGAAAGCTAGCAGACGTTAGCTTTCCTTCACATTGTAATGTTGTTATTGGAAATGCATTTGTGTTTGTGCTAGAAGGAAATCCAGTGGGGGATATCTTTCCTTCATGTTGCAATGTTGTTGTTAGTAATGTTCTTGTGCTTGTGCTAGAAGGAAAGATAGAAAGCACTAGCTTTCCTTCACAGTGCAATGTTTCTGTTTGCAATGCATTCATGCTTTTGCTAGAAGGAAAGCTAGTGGACACTATCTTTCCTTCACATCACAATGTTGTTGTTGGAAATGTGCTTGTGCTTGTGATAGAAGGACAGTTAACAGTCGCTAGCTTTCCTTTACCGTGCAATGTTGTTGTAGATGTAAATCCTTCATGCATAAACAAAGGAATGAAATCAATGCTTCGGGGGTTCCTTTCTCCTAACTATCACCATGGTTAGTGTTCTACCTTTGTGTGTGCTATTCTTTTTTCTCTAGAACAAGCTAAGAAAATCCATTATTATGAAAGAAGAATTGTAATTTAATATGATGTTATCATTGGATCCAAATTTGTTCTTGTCATAGATGGAAAGATAGAAAGTGCTATATTTCCTTCATGGTGCAATGTTATTGTTGGCAATGTGATTGTGCTTGTGATAGAAGGAAAACTAGTAGAAGCTAGCTTTCCTTTACAGTGCAATGTTGTTGTTAGAAATATGTTTGTACTTGTGCTAGAAGGAAATATTGTAGACACTAGATTTCCTTCATGGTGCAATGTTGTTGTTGGTAATGTGCTTGTGGTTGTGTTAGAAGGAAAGCTAGCGAGCACTAGTTTTCCTTCATGGTGCAATTTTGTTGTTGTAAATGTGCTTGTGCTTGTGCTAGAAGGAAAGCTAGTGGGCACTAGATTTCGTTTAGACACAATCAAAATGATGCAATCAATGCTTTGGGGTTCCTTTTTCCTAACGACCACTATGGTTAGTGTTCTGCCTTTGTGTGTACCCTTTCATTGGCTCTAGAATAAGCTAAGAAGATCCATAATTATGAAAGAACAATTGCATTCAAATATGATGTTATCGTGGATTCTACGTTTTTTCTTGTCATAGATGGAAATCTAGCAAGTGCTAGATTTGCTTCATAGTGAAATGTTGTTGTTGGAAATGTGATTGTGTTTGTTCTAGAAAAAAAACTAGTAGACACTAGATTTCCTTTACAGTGTAATGTTGTTTTTGGAAACGGCTTGTGTTTTTATTAAAAGGAAATCTAGTGGGTTATGGATTTCATTTACATTGTAATTTGTTGTTGTTGGAAATGAACTTGTTCTTGTGCTAGAAGGAAATCTAGTGGGCATTAACTTTCCTTCACAGTGCAATGTTGTTAATAGAAAAGCATTTGTGCTTGTGCTAGAAGGAAAAATAAGAGGTGCTAGCTTTCCTTCATGGTGCAATGTTGTTGTTGACAATGGTTTTTCCTTGTGTTAGAATGCAATCTAGTAGGATTTAGATTTGCTTCATTGTGCAATTTTTTCATAGATGGAAATCCTTCAGTCATGATCAAAGGGATGCAATCAATGCTCTGGGGGTGTTCTTTTCCTAACGATAGCCATGGTTAGTGTTTTCCCTTGGCATGTGCCATTTCATTAATTCTAGGTGTGCCTTCATCCCAACAATCACCATGGTTAGAGGTTTTCCTTTGTGCATACACTTTTATTTCATTTCTCTCTAATTTTAGATATGGTGACAACAAAGAATGCTTGCTAGTAATAATAGCACAAACAAGAAATTGAAATATGAAACCACCGAAGAGAAAATTGACCTCAAAATTATATCTTTATAAATAGAATGATATATTTGTAGAGGGAATGTTCATGCTCATATTAGAAATAGAAGGGAAGATTCCTATATTGTGGAAGAAATCTAAGAGAGTAAGGGGGGTGGGCCATGGGTTATGAACCACTTGTATGGAAAGAATAATTCAAATGGTTCATCCAAATGATTGCATGTCTTAATCGAAACTAGCTTCTAACCAATGGTGTAATTTTGTATTATTGCATTGTATCTTTAAAGTATTGTCTCCATACATACTTTTATTTTATCTCTTTGATTTTTTGTGCACCGAATAATGGGACAATTTTGTTTATTTTTGTAGACCGGGTTGATTGGTGGCATATGAATATAAATGTGCGGTCATCCATTGGTTCATGTTCTTCCTTCGTGTGTTCCCTTTTATTATCTCTATAACAAGATCAAAATATCCATGATTATGAAAAACTAAATGTATTAAAATATGTTGTTATTGTGGGATTTACACTTGTTTTGTCATAGATGGAAATCCAAGGGTTGATATCTTTCCTTCAAGAGTAACAAAAAATATGCAACTATTTGTCAGAATTTCCTTTGTTCTCATATGCACTTTTAGCACAAGTACATGTATCGATTTGAACATGCTTCACCATAACCCTAATTTTTCTCCCCCTTCATAACTGGCCATGATTGTCAGTCTCTTGATGAANAAACTAGCTTCTAACCAATGGTGTAATTTTGTATTATTGCATTGTATCTTTAAAGTATTGTCTCCATACATACTTTTATTTTATCTCTTTGATTTTTTGTGCACCGAATAATGGGACAATTTTGTTTATTTTTGTAGACCGGGTTGATTGGTGGCATATGAATATAAATGTGCGGTCATCCATTGGTTCATGTTCTTCCTTCGTGTGTTCCCTTTTATTATCTCTATAACAAGATCAAAATATCCATGATTATGAAAAACTAAATGTATTAAAATATGTTGTTATTGTGGGATTTACACTTGTTTTGTCATAGATGGAAATCCAAGGGTTGATATCTTTCCTTCAAGAGTAACAAAAAATATGCAACTATTTGTCAGAATTTCCTTTGTTCTCATATGCACTTTTAGCACAAGTACATGTATCGATTTGAACATGCTTCACCATAACCCTAATTTTTCTCCCCCTTCATAACTGGCCATGATTGTCAGTCTCTTGATGAAGTAGAAATGTATGATGAAAGTATACTATACTTTTCTTCCAATCCATAATTATGAAACTATTAAAGTAACAACCACAAGTATTTTAACAACATGTATTAGTATTCTCTCCTAAAGAATATGGCATCTTTGTTGTATAGTTAAGGGCTTCCAAAAAAATTCACGAGAACCTATAGGTATAGCATCACACTCTACCTTATCAACATAATTGTTTGACAAAACTTAAATCTACACTTTTCGAGGACCTAAAGTTCAACATCCCTATGTATCCTTCCTAAAGAGTATGTCCTTAGATGTGTAAAGGTAACAAGTCCTAACATTTGAACTAAAGATTGAAAATGAGATTTTCTAACTTTCCTAATAAAACTGAGAATTAGCTAGTATTTATATTACCAAAACTTTTATTTGGAATAAAATCTCTACTTTGTCTTCCAACTTATTAACTTCAAACATCAAACATCTTGACCAAGAAAGCTATACATTTCATTTCTCCTTCTCATGGGACTCTTTTGGCATCTAACATAGCATCTATCTTGGACTTTCTTAGATTTTCCAAAGGACCTTGTTGTGGTTCTCCAACTTCTACAATTTTTTTATATGCACAATTCATACACATACATCAATAATACAAGTTCCATGTACATAGTAGGAATTTGGTGGTTTGGTATCAGTTGATAGTTGTTATTTTTTTATACCACTTGGAACTTTAATTGTCAGGTCTTCATATATATATATATAAAGTCCCCTTTGGTGGAGGGTACTAGATGGTGGGGAACAACATTTCATTCCATACAAAATGGTTTCCATACCATTTAATTATTGCAACTATATTACTTTTTTGAAAGTTGTGTTTTTGCTAAAATATAAGAGCACACTTTACATGGGTTAACCTTAATTACAAATTACAATTCAATTGTGTGTTATAGAATTCATAGGAGTTAAAATGGAAAATATAATTTTGAAAAAAGGGGACTATGTTGACCTCCTAATTAATGGTCAAGTTATTGGGCTAGGAAGTGTTGAATCTAAAGAGACTAGAACTTATTATGGCAGAGAAAGGGTTAATGAAAGCAAAGTTATGGTTTTGATAATTAGCGTCACACAACCACATTTGATTGTGTAAGATGTTGATGAAGGGGACATACATCCATAGAAGATAATGGATTTGAGGCACAACATAGGTAAATCAAAATGTTGAAGCATGTGTTAGAATTTTTTTTCTTGGGAATACATCACAGGAAACCCCCGAGTACTTCCCCACATTTTGTGGATGGTAAACAGGGTAAACCATTTGGCCTGATTATGAGCCTAACATAGTGGGGACATCAAGTGAGGCCCTAAACACGCTCATAGCCAGGGATTCGACCTTAGAACCTCATACGAGAAAATAACGACACTCATACACTTGAGCTAACCCATCGGGCTTGAAGCACGTGTTACATTCTATTGATAGTATAATGAATTTTTTTCGAGCAAATACTAAGTTTCTATAATTTGGTGTACAAGTGAAAATGTTTCTTTTTCATTTTCTGTTGTAGACAAGGTAGATCCTCTACAATGTGGAGTGAAGGTGTGTGAGGGATCCATATTCAATATATATCTTGGGCATAAGATACATGGAAGGATGGTAAAGAAAGGATGCATAGTGGATAAAATTGAGAAGGTGTTAATGCACAATGATCCTTTACCACATCCAACAAGATTTGAGCATATACGAGGGGGTGTGATCTTATGATATTTGGCCAAAATTGGATTTGAAACCTTATTTTCATGATCATCCCATAAATATTCCCCAATATAGGGTTACGTTCACATGTACAAGGGTTTCTCTTACAAATAAATGCACAGGAACAAGCATGTGTATTTCCAAAGGAATGATAGTTAATGTCCAGAGGATGACATGGTTAAGGGTGAAACACTAGGTAAAATGGACTTTGGTGTTTGTGTGGAAGAGATACAATTTTTTTTTGAAATATGTAGGATTGGGGATAAATATATACATTTTTTGTTTATATAGCCAATAAATAAGTTGGTGGACAACAAAGGTGAGATGTTAAGGGTCAAAGAAAAGTTCAAGGAGCCACTTAGGGAAATGGTGGTATGGGATGTTATAGAGGACAAAAGTACCTTAAACCAATGGGATGGTTATCTTTATAATTAAAAATATCCAAACCCAAATGATATGCATGTAACAAGGAAATATAAAAGGATTAAATGACTTACAGCTACAAAAAAAGTTGCAAAATGTTAAACAAAGATAGATGAAGAGAAAGAAATCTGACTTTTGGTAGCAGATGAATGTTGTAAATGACATTGTCTTCATCATGTGAATGTGAAGGCCATTGCATCTGCTATAAGGGGTATGGAATGCATAAATAAAAAAATTATTAGGGATTTTTTCTTGAATTCACTCCTTTCAAGCACAATCATGTCAAAGAGACATGGCCATGACCTACCTCCTATTGTTAGGAAAGTAAAGGACATGAGATTAAATGGAAATATTATTTGTAAGTAATCATGGTACAAGATACATAATATTCCTCAAAGAACCTTCTATAATTACTATCATTATTTCTAACATGGACACATCAAATCCATTCATGGAAAGACCGACACATGTAAAGAACATGCACATATTGTGGTGGCCACAAAAATATTGCATATAATTGTAATGGATAATTCATATTTTTCACCAAATCAAACACATCAAGTTGAAGAAGATGGAATGTCTTCTCCTTTAAGATTGTTTCCTTCATATTACACACAAAGTTCTTTGCTAAAAGACATCAACAAGGTCATTCAAAAGATCAATTATCCATCAATGTCACAACCAAAAATAAGCAATATATGGAATACACATTTTCAATATGTGGCATTTTCAAAGAACGCCAACTTCAATAAATGTAGTGAATGTATCATGTTGAAAGCATAGATGAATTCAACAAATACAAAAGAGTTGGAAGAAAAGGCACTAGCTAGATTGAACAAACATAAAACATTGTTATGTGTGGAATATATTGCTACTATTCCCACACAATTATGTCAAAGCAATTCCCAAATGAGTATTTGAGCATTATCCATGATAAAATTGACAAAACAAAGACTTCAATTCCAAGGCTACGTGTCAAATCAAAATCTATTGTGGGAACAAACTTGGGTTTTTCATTGACAGGTATACTAACACATGAGGTTTTGGTCATTTATCCCTACCATTTGTACATGTGGGATCAAAATTTACCATTACATCCCTTGCAAAGTGCTTGAGGGACCTTGAAGACCCACACCTTGATATGTATGGTGATCTACTTTATGAGAGTGGAAGTTCAAGAAACCCACTTTCAAACACATTATTTGACACATGTATTTACTCAAAATGTAGAGTGTACAAGGATGATTTTCTATCTCATGGAAGATAAAAAAATCTGAATGTTGATTTTAAACCTCTTCCTTCAGATCTGTTGTTACAGTTGGACAATGCAACAAATGATAATAAGAATCGTTATATTTTCATGTTTCTATCACTTTTATCTCTAGTAATTATGGATGGGGATTTTGATAATGTGGTAGATGAACCAATATATGTTGGAATCAAGTACAACAAACTAAATCCAACATTCAATCCTATGATTGATATTGAGAAAGAAAAGATGTTGCTAGTTAGAGTAGGGAATGAGGATGAAGGGGAGATGATTTGGATGGAAAAAAACACCTTGGATATCTTCTAAGATGATGAAAGTGACTCTTCATGTTAAGGTTCATTGGTGGAAGCCTTGTTCGTGGAAATACAAGAGGAAAATATTAAAACAATATTGGGTACCAAATCTCGATAACACAAAACTTGGATCTATTCTAATTAATACCATAGTTTGGCATGAATGCCAAAGAAAGAACATTGCAAGAAGACCAAGATAAATAAATGTGGTGTAGAAATTGTACTTGATCTACTTGAGTGAATACCACGAAATTAGGTGGAGATCATTCATGAATGCACACATGACACCATTCAATATTTAACTTTTCAATGCTTTATTGATATCGACATAACTTGCATAATCAAATCCAATAATACACTTAAAACAATATATTCTAGATTTGGTCTATTTAAGTTATATTGGAGTAGCTAATTAATATTTTTTTCAATATCAAATGTTCAAACACTTCAATAATAAATACTAGACACTTGCAATAAAGTCTAAAGTGAGTTTTCCATAATATTTCATATTATATTTGATATACATAAAATTGTACTACTTTGTTGCATTCTGATTCATAATAATTTGATTTTTATTATTAAACAAATTTTCTCTTGTAAACTCTAAATGGTTCCAACCTCTTATATTAACCTCTACTCAAGAAAGACACAAGATTTACCATGTCAGAAATAACAAAAACAATATTATGTCATTAAAAATATTTAATATAGGTAAATCGAAAGTGGTGCCAACATTGTACTAGTATAATAACTTATACTCAACATAAACACAATAGTGAATTAGTGTCAATAATTAAAATGGTTAATAATAGTAACAAACACAATATTAATATGTAGGTAAATAACCTTATAGATACCAAATTTCTTGCACAAATTATTATTCACAAATCAAATTTTGATGAACTTTGTTTTTAAAACAAAAATGTAAATATTAATGATAATAGAAATAATGTAAGAAAACTAAGTTTTAGTGAAATATTCATATGATATTAATATGTTCTTTTCAACATAATATGTTCAAACATTTGCAATAACTAGTTCAATGGGTTTTCCAAACACTTGCAATAACTAGTTCAATGGGTTTCCCCTCTTTCCTTTTTTATTTGAAAAAAAAACAATCTGTATTACTTTGTTGCTATTCTAATTCATATTCATAATTTATTTTGATCCTTAAAACGATTAATAATAAATATTGAACACATTGTCCTGGGGTGTCATTGAATTTTTTATAGTAACAAACGCATTGGTATTATGTTATTCAATATATTTATAAGTCACTCTAAAATGGTGTCAATCTCCTAAACTTACTATAGTAACTCAACCTAGACACAGTGATTAATATAATATCAAATTATAATTAAAACTCGGGCTAATAATAATAAGACACATTGATTATTAATGTTATTAAATAAATTTATACATAGAGACATTGATTATTAATGTTATTAAATAAATTTATACATAAGAACTTTCTAGAAAAATCTATTATTCATGATGTGATACTTAATCAACTTAACTTTCAAAATACAAATAATAATAATAGAAATAAATTGTGTTTTCATTCTAATTTACAATTGATTTTGATAATTAAAACGGTAAACTTAAACTTACTCTTATATTATTGTTGACTATAAAATGTATTATGTTGCCAACCTCTTAATATAATAAAATATAGTACTCGACACTAACAATATTACTTACTATGTCAAGAATTAAAATTCCTATAATAACAAACATAGGTATTATGCTACTAAATAGCTTTTATATAGGTCACCCTAAAAATGTTCCAACCTTAACTCAACATCAACATACAATAATTACTATATCAAATTATAATTAAATTGGTTATTAATTGTAACAAAAACAATATTAATGTCATTAAATAACACTAATCAACTTAGGTTTTAATACACACTATAAATAATATTAATAAAAATAATGTAAGGAATTCAAGTTTAAGACTTGAAAGATTTGTTTTAGCAAGTTTATATCAATTCATTTTTATATGGTTTATAATGATAATTTTATAATAAAAAATGGTGAATATATATTTAAAGTAGTGAACTAAGTGATTTTCTAATTTCTCATTTTGAAAAAACTCAATCTTGCTAAAGTTTTAAATTGTAAATCCACTATATATTTTCAAATTTAATGAAATGTGTGTAGAAGGCTTTTTCTTGAGGAAACTATTCTTGTAGGGCCTTGGTTTTCATGTCTTATCTTGATTAGACAAGAGTTTATTTTGTCCTAAGGCTCTAATCTATCATTCTAGTCCATAAGATTGGAATAACCAAATCTTGGAGGGTTGTACTTCTTCACCCCATAAACCCTAAGTGAATATAAGACACCAAGTCTACTTAGAACAACCAACCACACAAAAACCTTAAAATCCAAAATTTATTTTATTATTATATAAAAGACAAAAATCCAAAAAATATATCAAAAGAAAAATCAAACAAAAACATTTATTTATTGTCTATAGAAAAAGGTTGACATTTCATTTTTCTTTGTAGACATATTGAATAAGGATTTATGCTTCATTGTTAAACTTTAACCGCGAGAGGAAAAATCAATCCTCCATCATTGGGCTTTAAGAATTGTTCTAACATATTGTGGGCTGATTTAAGGTGTTCTTCAAATCTGAAAAAACTTTCCAGCATTAGAAATCAGATTTGGTGGAACTCTTAAGGCTAGGGTTTGGTGCTTTAAAGGTGTATTATAACCCTCTCATAGTCCATACTTGATTTATAGATCATTTTTCAAGCTTATCTAACATATTTAGTTGTGAAGTTAATCTCCTAGTTGCTAAATTGTGTTTATATTTCATTGGGAAATTCTCTTGATGAAACCTTTAAGGGAATCACCATCATTTATTACAAGCTTATGCTAAATCCATGATTACATATAAATTGAGCTTATAATTTATAAGTTCTAGTTTGTAGTCACTGTTGGAGTGAATCATATTTCATAGGATACTTACTTAATTGACATTATGTTACTTCACATAGATCAAAATACCCCTTTTGGATTTTAGGGAGTTAGCCTAAAGTGAAGGAGAAAG
>ML781407.1:315300-340080 GCA_009831015.1 Picea engelmannii
CCGAATTAGTTTTCTTTGGAACAAACAAGAAAGGTTCCTGGACACCCAAAATTTAGCATACAATAAAGGCATTCTGAATCAGTTTTCTTTGAAATTTATCAAAAATTAATAATGTTTGTTACATATTTCTGGAAATTTAAATGCGTTTGTGATATAGACTGGGATTGGGGCTCCCGCGGACCATAAAAAGAAATAAGCAAAAGAATTAGGAATGTTGAAATAAAAAGTGCGCGACGATAGAGAGGAAGACCTAAAAAGAAGAAATTGGAAGTTATGAGTCTTTGGTTACACTTTTCTATTTAAAGAGGTAATAACTGGATTGATAAAGAAAACAAGATGACATTATAGAGTTAAACTGGATTGATAAAGAAAACAAGATGCCAATATAGACTTACTATGAAGCCGATGCGTTTTTGTTGTTGTCATCGATGGTCAGTGGAGTCGTGTCGACCGGTTGTTTCCCTTCCTGGATGAGGTTGTCCATTCTCTGTTGGAACCATTCTTCAATGTAGCTTCTCATCGGGGCCATGTTGTTTCATCCCGGATTTCTATGTTGTAAAGTTCGTTTTCTAATTTCCTTAGATCCATTGAAATACTATGAAAACTTTGTTCAATTTCTTCATTGTGTGCCGCATAGTCCAGTACCCAGCGCTCAAGCTCATCTACACGATGTTCAACTATGCCGTAAAAATTTTCAAAAGGAAACCCCTTTAAAATATCAAATTGTTCATGGAAGGCTTCTTTGGTGATTTTCAAGGATTTGAGAATCAATTTTGGGCCTTGAACCTCATTGGTACTTCCAGCTAAGTCTATTTGGATCAGTCTTGTGAATAAATCTTCCTTTTCTGATATGGTTTGTTTACATGATTCGACAATGAGCTCCAGGTTCATAACTTTCTTTTGCCAGCATGCTTTTACTTTTTTGGTCCTCTTTGGGGAGGGGAGTTTCTCTTGTATTCTTTTCAGTTCCGATGTGTTGACGGCATGGTTGGAAAAAGGGGTCAGCACCTCTTCATAGAAACGCTGATCATTTTTTAAAGTCGCCTCCAAATGTTTGAGCAAATCATTTTCCTTCTTTCCGAAGGAAACTAAATTTTGCGATGTTTCTTAGGCTTCAGTAACTAGCTTCATTCTTTTGTTGATGTTATTCTCTACAAGGGCTCTACAGCATGCAAGGACGGTAGAGGATACTTTCATCCTGGCTGCAGTGGTAGCAGTCATGTTTTTTGCTAAAGGACTGGCAAATTATGGGGTTGCAATGAAAGCTTGCTCAAATCTGTTGAGGTGTTCTTTCACTCTGGAATTTTCCGCTTCAATTCCTCCAATGGAATCATGAAGAGAATCACTGGTTACTTGGTGAAATAGGGAGATTTGGGACGACTTCATTTTCCTAAAGTTAATCTCTGTGCGAGATTTTTCTTTCCTGTTTGTTACATCCCTCTTTTCAACGACCATAATTTTAGATTGGCAGTCAAAAATAGCGCTCTGGAATACGAAGGATTCATCTTCGTCGAAAATTTCAGTCTCAGTTATTTCCACTGTGGATGACCCAATTTTGTGCATGTGCTCAGTTTCAATTTCAATTTGCACCTGTTCACTTTCAATTTCGGGTTCATCTGCCTGCCCTGCATTGTTTTTTCTCTTCTTCGTCAGTGGAATTTTGTGAGAACTATCAATTTTTATGCGAGGAGGGTTATTATCTTCTCCTCCGTTCGAAGATTTGTGGGTTTCTTTCTTACTGGGGTGGGCCGTTGAAGTGATGCCCTATGATGTCGTTCTCTTGGGAGTGTTGGCGAGGGACTAGGCACTCTTCTCACTAGATACTTTTCCCTGTTGTTTGTACAATTCATTCACACTTTGCAATGTCTCTGCATCACAATTGGCAGAAGTAGCATTGTTGTCATCACTGTCCCTATCTTCGGTCGGGTGTCTATGGATAAAAGAGCTTTTAAAGCCAACTGCCAGTAAATGTTCTTGAAAAATCCCATTAGGGTCGAACCCTTTTAGCCTTTCAACATACGTTAGGTTCAATTTCTTGAAATGGCCGGCAAATTCGTCAATCTTGTTGACGTTTCTGCACACGAAGTCTCTGAATTTCCAGGGAAGAGGAATGAACTGTTTTTTTTTCTTGTCATGGAGAAAATGCAACCAGTGGTTGTATTGCCTTTCTATTTCTGCAACAAATATCGTGTCCGTGATGTGGCATGGAAGGAAAGCAGGATTTTCCTTAGAGCCAAAGACCATGAGTACACTGTGATTTTCCTTATGTTCAAGTGTGCCCTTCCTATTTAAAAACTTGGTTTCCTAGCCAGACATCTGGGGAGCATCATTTCCTAACAACAAATCTTTGAAAACTGAGACAAAGCCATTAAAAACTTCATAAAAACAATGGGAGGCCTTGTGCCTCCACAGGGCCTGGTACCAGAATGTTACTGGGTCGAATTCGCAGTTTATTTTATTGGAAAGAGAAAGTTTTAGAAACGGAAAACAATGCACTATTGTGAAAATCAAGTAGGATGACATATAAAATTTATTCGATTCTTTGAATCATGACAACTGGGAACAAATCTCAATGGAAAATAGCTTCCCCCAATCGAAAATGAATTGTTCCTTGACTGTGAAGTACAAAATATAAATAATTATATTGGAAATGCTTGTCGTAGATGCATGTCCTGTTATTCATGTAAACAACCAAGCAATTTCCCAGAATGGATTTCTAAAGGAACTTACCTGCAACTTTGTGATATCTTGAGGAACTATTGTCGGCTTTTCAAGGAACTCGGCCAAGATGTCCAACCTGTTATCATGTTTTTCTAGGAATTTCTTGCAGTCTTTTCCTCTGAACGTTAATGTTGGCTTCGACAATTTTAACATCTTGCGGAAGACCTGAGGTGACAAAGAAACAGGAGAATTGTCGCGCAGTAGAATAATTCTTCGACTTGGAATATATTTTTCGGTGCACCAAGAGACTACCTCCTTACAGTAAAAAAACTTAGGGACACAGCCTGCATGAGTGATTCCGGAGGTCCAAATCACTTTGTTCTAGGCGGAATGGGATGAATAGTAAAAGTATGCTCTGGACCACTAGAAGTTATGGTCCTGATGTGCGAAGATATTTATTGTATCTCCACAACACTGTTTTCGACCTGTTTCCATAAGTCTACAAGAACGTTTGTTTGCTCTAGACAATGAATGAAATGAAAAGTTGGAAGGGATAATAAAACCCTGTGCAAATCTTGGTCCAATGCATGTGAATGGGAGATATCCTCGAGACTTTCGTTCATTAATGACAATTTGGACAACTTTTGCATGATGCGTTGTCATTATTAAACACTAGTAATTACATACATAGAAATGTGAACATGGCGGATACAACAATGAGCGATTAAGCATTGTATATTTCTTGAGCAGGCCAACATGATGACGCGTGTTCGAGATGAACAATCAGAAAGGACAAAATAACTCTCCGCAGATCTTGGTTTAATGCGTAATAATGGGATATCTCCTCGAGCGTTTTTCTCATTAATGACAATGTTGACGGTTCCTGCATGGTCAGATGTTACCATCAAAGGTTTATAATTGCATACTAAGAAAGTACGGAGGTTGTGGGTACAGGAAAAAGCAACTTCAAAATAGGGTTACAAGGTACAGCCGTTGGAGGTGAGGGCGCGAGGGTCAAATTATATGTCTCAAATTTTTTTGAGTGAAATACGCGTAACACCCAAGAGGGTATGGTAGGACAGTCCAGAGGGAAATTTGTATATCACTAGTAAGAGCATAATTATGTATATCAGGAAGGACAGGAAGTTAGTGGGGATGGAAGACAACGACAAAAAATTTGAAACATTTGTGAGTCGTGGTAGAGTGAAGCTTGTGAGTTCAAGGAGTTCGTGGTGGAATTGAAGATGATGAAAGTTTTGAGTGCACGATGTATAGCACGGAACAAGAAGCGGTAGAACTGGAAAGTGTCAACGCGGCAACCGCGGCCATAAAATTGGCTAAGTATGGAAAGAAACAACGGTAGGTCAGATTCGTCATGTGAGGATATAGATGGAGATGAAGATATGTCAGCTCGCCAACGTTGGAACCCGAGATCATAGAAAAGTGATTAATTATATAACCACAAAGCGATAATACATGGGAAGAAGAAAAGGGAAAAATGACTAAGGAGTCTACGGTGGAATTGTAAATCACGAAAATTTTAAGTGCAATATGTATATCACAGAACAATAAGAAGCAAAGTTTGAAAGCGCCAACCCGACAAGCGCGGCCATAAAATTGGCTAAGTATGGAAAGGAACAGTGATAGGTCGGATTCGTCATGTGAGGATATAGATGGAGATAAAGATATGTTAGCCCGCCAACGCTGGAACCTATCATCATAGAAAAATGACTAAGTATATAACCACAAAGCGATAATACATGGGAAGAAGAAAAGGGAAAAAGGACTTAAGGAGTTCGTGGTGGAATTGTAAATCACGAAAATTTTGAGTGCAATATGTATAGCACAGAACAAGAAAAAGCAGAGTTCAAATGCGCCAACCCGAAATAGTGACTAAGAATTGGAGATTTCGTGAAACCGTCAACACGAGGATCCAAAATAAGCTGACAAGGTCTCCCCAGAAGACGTGAGGTCCCGACGGTCAAATTGTATCGTTCAGAACATTTCAATGCATACTCTGTAACACGGAAGAGGGGACGATGTTGGAACCCGGTAGTCAATTTGTATATTGCAGAGGGGTAGATGCGAACTGTTTTGTATCAGTGTGTGCAGTTGTCATTAGTAAGAGTCACTAGTAAGAGCATAACCAATGTATATTAGGAAAGACAAGAAGTTCGTGGGAATGGAAGGCAGTGACAAATACTTTGAAACATTTGTGAATCGTGGTAGCGTGAAGCTTGTGAGTTCGAGGATTCGCAATGGAATTGTAGATCACGGAAGTTTTGAGTGCAAGATGTACATCACGGAACAAGAAGCAGCAGAGTTCGAAACCACCAACCTGACAACCGTGGCCATATAATTGCCTAAGTATGGAAAGCAACAACGGTTGGTTGGATTCGTCATGTGATTATATAGATGGAGATAAAGATATGCCAGCCTGCCAATGCTAGAACCCGCGATCATAGAAAGGTGACTAAGTATATAACCAGAAATCCATAATACTCAAGAAGAAGAAAAGGGAAAAATGACTAAGGAGTCTACGGTGGAATTGTAGATCACGAAAATTTTGAGTACAAGATGTGAACCCGATAGTCAATTTGTATATTGCAGAGGGTCGGATGCCAACTGTTTCGTACCATTGTGTTGAGTTCTCACTAGTAAGAGCACAAACAATGTATATTAGGAACAACATGAAGTTAGTGGGGATGGAAGGCAGCAACATATACTTTGAAACATTTATGAACCGTGGTAGAATGAAGCTTGCGAGTTCGAGGAATCCGTGGTGGAATTGTAGATGACGAAAGTTTTGAGTTCAAGATGTATATCACAGAACAAGAAGCAGCAGAATTCGAAAGCACCAACCCGGCAAGTGCGACCATAAAATTGACTAAGTATAGAAAGGAATAGTGGTCGATCGGATTCGTCATGTGAGGATATAGATGGAAATGAAGATATGCCAGCCTGGCAACGCTGGTACCCGCGATCATAGAAATGAGACTAAGTATATAACCATAAAGCGATAACACACGGGAAGAAGAAGAGGGAAAAAGGGCGGAGTGCGCGGTGGAATTGTAGAGAACATAAATTTAGAGTGCAAGATGTATATTACGGAAGAAGAACCAACAGAATTTGAAAGGGCCAACCTGAAACAATATCCAAGAATTGGACATTTCGTGAACCCAACAACAAGAGGATCCAAAATAGGCTCACAAGGTCTCTCCAGAAGACGCGAGGCCCCGACATTCAAATTGTATCAATCGAAACATTTGAATGCATAATCTGTGACATGGAAGAGCGGACAATGTCGAAAGTCGGTAGTCAATTTCTATATTGCTGAAGGTGTGATGCCAACTGTTTCGTACCAGTGTCTCCAATTGTCACTAGTAAGAGATAATTTAGTATTGAAAATAAGTGCAATGTTGAGCCAGCTAGCCCATAGGTCTTCTTGTCAATTTGTATATCGCGGAATTATGGGTGCTATTTGTAGGGTACAGAACAATGGAGGGCCAATTTTGAGCCCACCCGCCCGAGAACCCGCAATCCATAAAGTGGCTACATATGGAATGCAAATTTCGTACATGCTCTATAAAATATCATGTCCATACTCTATAGTCCCATAATACACAGGAAGAAAAAAAGGGAAAAAGGACAGAGTCCGTGGTGGAATTGTAGATCATGGAAATTTTGAGTGGAAAATGTATATCACGGAACAAGAAGCAACAAAGTTCGAAAGTGCCAACCCGGCAACCACGGGCATAAAATTGATTAAGTATGAAAAGGAACAGCGGTCGGTCGGATTCGTATGGAATGCGTAATTCTGGGAATTCCATATTCAATTTGTATATCGTGGGATTTTGGGTGCTATTTGCAGGGCACGAAACAATGGAGGACAATTTTGAGCCTACCCGCCTGAGAACCCGTGATCCAAAAAGTGGCTACGTATGGAATGCGGACTCCGTACATGCTCTATAAAATCTCATGTCCATACTTTATAGTCCCATAATACACGGGAAGAAAAAAAAGGGAAAAAGGACGTAGTCCACAGTGGAATTGTAGATCACAGAAATTTTGAGTGGAAAATGTATATCACGGAACAAGAAGCAGCAGAGTTCAAAAGAACCAACCCAGCAACCGCAGGCATAAAATTGACTAAGTATAAAAAGGAACAACGATCGGTCAAATTCCTCATGTGAGGATATAGATGAAAATGAAGATATGTCAACACGCCAACGTTGGAACCCGCGATCATAGAAAGGCGACTAAGTATATAACTAGAAAGTGATAATACATGGGAAGAAGACAATGGAAAAGACACTAAGTATCTCATAGAAGAACATCTATTGTTTTCTTATTAATGCAAATCCTTTTGAAGCCCTGTTGAGTTCTCACCAACAAAGGCATAAATTGCAGATCACAGAATTTCTTTGGGTGCAAGACGTATATGAGGGAACAAGGGACATAGGTGTTGGATATCGCAAATCTGGGACACGATGATTACATAATTGGCAAAGTATCGAAAGGGACTGCGGTAGGTCGAGCTCATGGTGTGAATATATAGATAAAGAGTTGCCAATTTGTGAATCCATGAAACCGTGATCATATATTTGCGACTAAATATAGAACCAAAAAGGGATAATATAGGGGGGAAGAGAATTAAGAGTTTTTATAATTCCTACGCACAAATTGTATATTGCGGAACTCTGGGTGCTCTTTGCAACTCGCCCAAAATTTGAAACACAATTTTGAGGCCGTCAATCCGGTAACCCACAATGGAAAATGTGTGCAAGTATGGAACACGGAAACACTAGCTTGGACTTGCTTTCGCTAAGCAAGATCTTCTTTGCATGTTTCTGGACAAGTTCTCTAGGGACGGTTGGTTGTCCTGACTTCTGCTTATTAATGACGTTTTTTTTACGCTTTTTGCATGATGTCATTCTAGTATTAAACCTTTGGTGTTGCATAACTGGAAGTAAGTACAAGGATGGGCAGAACAGGAAACAATGACTAGGAGTTGGAGTTTTTGTCAACTCGTCAATGCGAGGATCCAAAATACGGTCACAAGGTTTCTCCAGAGGATGAAAGGCCCCGACAGCCAAATTGTATAGTTCATAACATTTCAATGCATAATGTGTAACACGGAAGAGAGGACGATGTCGAAGTCTGGTTGTCAATTTGTATATAACGGAGCAGTGAGCGCCAATTCTTTCGTACTAGTGTGTCCAGTTGTCACTAGTAAGAGCATAGTTAATGTATATCAGGAAGGATGCGAAGTTGGTGGGGATGGAAGACAGTGACAGATACTTTGAACGAAGTTAATGTATACGAGGAACCTTTTTTTTCCGTTTATTAATGGCAATATTTTCGAACCCCTGGTGGGTTCTTACTAGTAAAAGAATAAACTGTAGACTACTGAAGTTCTTTGGCTGCAAGATGTATATGACGAAACATGGGACATAGGCGCTGGATACCACCAACCCGGGGCTTGGTGGCTAGATAATTGGCTAAATATTGCCCAAGAGAAAGGTTTGATATCTATTTTAATAGTATTCATACTAATATGTATTATTGGAGAAAGTTTGGATTTTTTTTTAATAGTATCCATAGTAATATATATCAATGGATTGTTTATGTTTCAAATGCAAATGATATCCCAATTTGCAAGATGCTCTTGGGTTTGCAAATTTCGTTGAAACCATGAAAGTTTTGACTGCAAGTTGTATATAACGCAACAAGAAACATGAATTTGCATTGTGGTTTCAACGAGATAAACTTCTTATCATGTATTCATCTTGTATTCCTTGCAATGACATGAGAAAACGTCGACTCTCCAAAAACATTAATATCTAAATTAAATTAAATGTAATGAAAATTTGGTGTGATTTAAGTAATTAAGGTAGCTTCAACCGTTCATTTATTAATGCGAAGCTTTTCGAACCCCTGGTGAGTTATCACTAGTTAAAGCATAAATTGCAGATCATGGAAGTTCTTTGGTTGCAATATGTATATGACGAAACAGGGAACATAGTTGTTGAATACCGCAAACCCGAGACCTGGTGACCAGATAATTGGCTAAGTTTTTCCCAAGAGGAAGTTTTCATATTTATTCCAACAGAAGAAGCTGCAATATATGCAAGATATTGAACAGGAACATTGTGTCAACACTTGAGTTGCCTTGTTGTAAGTCATTAATTCATTCTATTTACGGGACCTGGAGAATGAAAGCAAGACAGGTCCTCCAATTTATTTCTTTAAGTATAGGGCCCGCGCCACATAAGTATGGCCTATGAAAAATTATTCTTCAATGTAAAATGTAAGCAACAAACATAGTAGCCTTTTATTTAAATTGAAGTAGTGATGAGCAGAAAGAAAAGCTTGCCGTCCATGTTTAACGACACATAGGGAAAAAAGGTACAAAATAAAATGAAAAGCAATACCAGAGATTGGAAAACACTTAAAAAAAAACCCGCAATGATTCTATATTCAAATAACATGGGTTACAAAACACAACTGAGATTATTTGCCATAATGATTGCGATTTGGCCTGCTGTCGACCAGAAAAAATATGTACATTGAAAATATTTGTAAAAAATGAGTTGAATATCAATTTTCGATCTTGGACTTAATTGGTGTTGCCAAATAGATTTATCCCAATTTTTTGAATAGCTTGTCTCTTCCAGATATGGCCTGCTTGCAATGGCTAGTTATTCAACATTCCCTTGTTTGTCAAGTATTAATTTCCCTCTGCCATCGAAAAATTGGGGTTTAAGGTGCTTTCCTTGCAACATTCCTGACCATTGACATCCGAGACAATTTAGAAATGCGATCTAGGCCAAATTCAAATTCGAGGGTCGTTTTATGTGACATTATCTATGGGACGAGAAAAAAATTCAACTATGTTCTGACTGCTATTCTCCCTGTATTTGATCATCTGTTTGGTTGAAAATCATTCCTGAATATTTGTATGTTGAACTTCTTTGTTTTATTACAATAAATTGGAAGGAACATCCAAGCTAGTTGCAAAATGTTATTTTGTTGAAGTACATGGCTTCTTTGGGCAGCACGGGTCTAGCAAGTGTATCAAATGCTACAGAACACATCAACACAGATCTGACAAGTGTATCAAATGTTGCAGATCGCATCAGAATATATCTTTCATCATAGCGGTGGAAAATATGGTGGCCCACAGAAAGGTCTGGAATGTTCGAAGGTGACGTCAAATAGGTTGACTCTGAAACTACATCAAGAGGAAACCGAACAAACTTTGACAAAGAACATGGCTTTATGTCAAGTCGATTACCACACCCAGAAGTAGCTCAACAAAATTTGAAATAGAAACTTTTGTAGTGATAATATGTCGTTTTATCCACCCATACAGTTTATGTTACCCGCCTTTGGTTACATTCGCAAATAGAGTAATATTTCACATCGTTTACGAACATCATAGACCATTTTGCAAGCCACGGTAAGTGCGACGCCCCCGAGGAAGAGAAATTATTGTGCGATCTGCAGAAATCGATACACTTGTCAAACCTGTGTTGTTGGAATAAACTATATACTTTAATGAAGAAGTATTTTGTAGGTGACCTGAAAATCCATTACAACTCCTAGCAAGAAAACAAAAAATTTCAACAAACAAATTTCCAGGCAGCCTTTTCAACCAACCAAACCATCGAATACAGGGAGAACACCAACCAGAAGATACTTGTTCTTTTTTTTCCTCCTCTCTAGGTTTCTGTTGGATAACAAAGTTTTTTTTTTATTCAAAGCTCACATCACATAAAACCAGTCTCTCTTCTTTCATCTGGGCCTCAATCGCATCTCTAAGTTGTCTTACATGTCTATGACCAAGACCATTAGAACGAAGGCATGCTAAAGCACAACTCTTTGATGATAGAGAGAAATGGCAACAAGTATTTAAAAGCAACGTTGGATCATCTTCTGTAGATTTTGTGTTAATTTGTGTTAATGACAGATGTTCTCGATATTTTCACTTATTAATGTCAATCTTTTCGAATATGTACGTTGAATACTGACTAATAACACATATTAACATTCCTATATTCGATCAGATTCTCAAATCTTACATCTAAGATATGCACAATATTAAAGGAGGGCATGACGTCAAGGCCTCTGTGGGTGACACGTTCATGCATTATTTCGAAGCCTTTAAGAAAACCAAAAGAGTCATTTTTTTTTCACAAACTTAAAATGCAGGCAAAAGAAATTACCAGATCCCATAATATTCGTCTGTCTATTCATTTTAATGGGAGATGTCCTAGAACTTTCCCCTTATTAAAGCCAATATTTTCGAACCTGTCTGGTCGGTTGTGACTTTTCAAAGCATAATTAATGTCTATTGGGAAGGGCAGAAGGTAGCAGGGATGGACGGGAGAGACAAATGCTTTTCAATTTCTTGAACCTAGAAATGTGTCAACCCGCCAAACTTTGAAAACTCGACTAAGTATGGAAAGGTAGGTAGGATAGACAAACTCATCGCAGGCAAAGGCATGGTTGCGGCTTCGAGGAGTGCGGGGTCGAATTGTAGAGAACGAAAGTTCCGGGTGCAAGATGTATCCACTGAACATGAGTTGCCATAGCTCGATAGCACCTATCCGCGACGCCATGTCCATAAAACTGGTTAAGTATGCAACCGAACGATGGTCGGTTGGAATGACCATAGAAACGTGAGAAACTATAGAACCAGAAACACAGTTTACAAGAGGAAAAAAAAAGGGAGAGAAAAGCTATATCGCTCACACAACAAAGCTTACTCTCATAACTATGAAACCATAGTAAGACATAAACCATGGAAAAAACATCATCAACTATGAAATATAGTTTGAGGCCGACAAACTCTGTTTCAACGCGTAAGAGATGCAATTTACATCGACTGCAATTTTTTGTGTATGTTATTTTATCTTAATAGTATTTTATGGAGAGTCCACTACAAAATAATCTAACAACAGATCCAACTACGGATGCAACATCCCAACATTGCAAACCTCACGCAAACAAGAACAAACAATGAATAACAACCCAGTTAAGAAGCACCAAAAGGCCCAGTTGCAACCGCAGGACTTGAACCCTGCAAAGTCAAATTAGACAACAATAAACAATGCACAACGAACAAATAAGCAAGCAACAACCAACCCACCAGGAATGACGCATTTTTAATCGCGGTTGTAAAACCCCAAACACACAAACTACAACAACATGAACAACCAAACAAAAACAACAACAACATGCAATTAAGAAATCAGTGGAGATGCAAAAAACAAACATGAACCAGTGAACCAACAATGGCGTTGAAGCATATAAATAAATAAAACAGAAGAAAATGTATTGTAATAAGCCTGCTAAGTAAAAATTCAACGTTGTCAAGCCTGTTAGGTAAACATTTAAGTATGTCAGAAATGCTCTGTAAACATTTCAGAAGAAAAAAATGCTATGTGGTAGGTCTCTGACATATCCAAAAAAATTATTATAATTTATGTAACAATAGTTCAAATAGTAGAGAATGTATTCGAAGGGCAAACTTTGGATATGCCAGCATATCAAATATTGCCATAAATTTACCTAGCAGAAAATGTTAAACCAAACATTCGAACTAATGCTAGCATTAATCCACCTTCGACCAATGCATAAGAAAATATATGATTCAAAAAGGCCATATACGATCAAATACTTTGGATATGCCAACATATATAACATTGGAAATAGCAAAACCGACAATAAGACCTCTATTCCGTTGTCTAATCAGATCCTGACAAATATGGTACTTTTTATTATATAAAAATCGATGTTTTCAATTCCCCGATTCCAACAATAGATAATATACAAATATTTATGGTCAAAGGACAAACTAATATGAAATCAACGAATTATCAATGGCTATAGTCCCTCTATGCCTACAACAAGGACTAATAAGAGAATTTTTATTTTTACATGAGAAAGGGAGAAAGCCCAACAAGAAGCAACCAATTAACCATTAACATAAAAGACACAATATATAAAGTAACAATGATTTCTAATATCTTATGTTAATATTTTTATTAAAGTAACAGTGATTTCTAATATATTATGTTAATATTTTTATTAGGAATGTTTTTATGTGGAATGATGTTAGTACAAAATCTTTTAACTCTATTTTATCCAAGTTTGCAAGTACAATTGGATTCTTTTAAATATTTTTTTTTAATAAAAAATTAAAAAATTATAGCACTTATTTTTAATTTTGCTATTAATAGTTCACTCACGTGTTTTTTTAAATTTTATAATATTTAAATTATAGTTGTATGGAAATTGCTCCTGGCATCTCTAGCATCTCTAAACTCATTTTAGATGTCTCTAGAGTTTGGAAACATCCCCAATGGAGTGGGCTAACTCGGAAGCAATCTTTCCCCCCCGAGTTACTTTTCGCAAATGATTTTCTGAGCATTTGGGTTGGTTTAAAATGGGGCAAAACCCCTAAGATAAGGTTTTGAAATGCATGGAACGTTTGATACATGCCAAACTCAAGCTACTCGTGGAAATCTAGCAGGATTCAAGCCCATTTTTTTGCCTGAAAAGAGGAAAAATTGCTCCCTAGTTAGCTTACTCCGTCCCCAATTGGTTGGAAACGATTTTGGGAACTTTGAAGATTTTTGGGAGCATTTACATCAAGGAAACCAGAGCTTGGGAACAAGTTTCCCAAATATAGAGCTTTAATTTAAAATTATATTTTAAAAAAATTGTAGTACCAATTTTTACGCCGAAAGGCGTACACCTATTGACCATGGACACATTTAATAGGTTTTTAGTGCTTAATCAATTTTGTATGGACAAGATTAAATATTGATGGAATATTCTTAGTAGTCCCAATAAATCAATGGTTGTGATTTCAACCACTAACTTCCTCACTATTATAAAGACATCAGTTTACATGTTTATTTTTTTACTTTTACTTAATCATATTTAAAATTTACTATGGTGGCTAGTTAATTGCCACGTATGAGTGATTAGGGTTTCATTTTCTAGGCCAACATAAACCTTTGGCATTCACCAGCCACGTTCTGGACACATTGCCTCCTTCTAGCCAACTCCTTCCATCCACCTTTGGGTCGTTTTTGGGCCGTTTCTCTTTACCCGCGGAGGTTTCGACATATGGCGTGATTTCGTCTCCACGTTAAGAAAGCATTGGTGTTATTAAAGAACTCGATTTGGATCTAAGATATTGTAATTAGTTGGCTTCAACCTTGAGTGAGGGTTTCATAGTTCAAGTGTTGCTGTCGGTCAGGGATTTTTCTCTGTTTTTGTTTCTTTTTGGAGATGGCTATGACTGTGGACGTGGTGATAGTGGGCAATGTGATCTGTGATGCTATTATGGGATGTGTCGCGCAAACGAGTATAATGCCTTATCATGTAATGGAGTCTCTGGGTCTCAAACCCTCCAGGCCGAGTACTCACTCTCTGTGCTTTCCTGGCGATAGTGAACTATCCCAGAAGGCGTGATCGAGGATGTTCCCGTTGGCCAGGTTCAAATCTTGACCACATTCCATGTGCTCAGAATGCGGAACCCAAAGAACTCCTACACTTTGTTGCTTGGCATGCCATGGCTGGAAGCAGCAAAGACCATGATCAAATTTGATAAAGATGGGAGGTTTATGGTGAAAAAACGTGACGGTAACGAAAGCATTAATATTCCTCAACACAAGAAGTCTACTTATGAAGAGCTGACGCCATTTAACTCTATCGTTGAGATAGGGAAACACATTAATCAATGAATAAGTTCTTCCTGGGTAGTTTTTAAATTCCGAAGTGATGCAATTTCTCCTCTGGTAGGTTCAGGAAAATTCTAAACTGCTGCAATTTCTCCAAGTTTTGTGTATTTAGTTCATGTCGCTGACAAGAATTATGAAGCGCCACAGTTTCTTCTCACAAGTTTGTTCTTTGTAATGTTTCAATCCATTTTATAAAGGAAATACATGGAAGACTGAACGTTAATGTTGATAATGCTTTAATGACTTTACAACAATTGTTTCTGTATTTTATTTTAAGTTCTCTTTGTTAATTTTAAATCTATTGAGCTCATTTTTCTCATTTTCTTTTGATTCATTTTAAATCCACTTGGAAAAAAATAGTATAAAAGTGTACGCGGTGCTGCCCGACGGTTTCGCCCGGGATGTCTCTGTATATGAATCCTCCAAAATATCCATCCAAAACCTACTTGATTATGGATGTAACTAATCGCTTAATTATAGATGTAAGTAATAATTCCACTTAAGTTACTATCATTTTCTGTTCTCAAGTCATCAAAGGTAATGTGTTTAAATAAAACTTCATGTTGAATATGATCTATAACGTGAGCAGAAAATTTTTCTAATCGATTCATCGATTTACATATATTTAAACATTTCTTAATTTTAGTTCCAATAAAGATTTAATAGGTTTTATAAACTTAATTTATATAGTGGAAGATTTAACTTCATTTCTTTTCCGGAAGATTTAACTTTATTTATCTTTTTATTATGGCGAGTTTCAAAGCTTAACTCTTTTTATTATGGCGAGTTTCGAACCTTAACCCTCGAAATTAGAAGATTTAAACTTTGAGATTATCACGTTTGGATTTGCTCCACTGTAAACACTCATTTTCTGGTTGTGCATTTCATTCTTTGGTTGTGCGTTTCATTCTTTGGTTGTGCATTTCAGTTTCTGTTCACCCCTTTCATTTTCTTGTTGTCTGCACGTTTCATTTTCTAGCTATCCATTGTGTCCATGCCGCGGATAATCAAAGCCTTATTATAACCTATAGAGGGCGTTTAGGGTTCCGGCCTTTAACCTGCGAGAGGAAGCTTTGACATCGCCTTTCAACGTTCTAGTGGTTGTGCTAGTAGATATTGTTAAATTAAAATGTAAATATTTTTATTCAATTAGTAAAAACACATAGCTTTTTATAAATATTGTTTTCATATTTATTCAAAATATCACTATAAAACAAAGACTAAACTGCAGGTAACTATTTCAAAAATTATTTAAATAAATAAAAACTTAATAATACTCACTTTACAATTGTGGGTGTGAAAAACTTTTAATGCATGTATCTTTGCCTTCAAGCTAGGACTAAACATGAAAGTGCAATAAATCAATACTTTGTCCATAACAAGCATTTGTTTAAGTCCATTGTTGTTATCAACCAACCATATCATTGATTTTTATTGTATTTTCATATTACAAGAGTATTATTATTTAACTTTTTTCTAATACAAAAATAATGCTTCAAATTTACAAAGATGTTTGAAATTTATATCTGTAAAGTTTAATTTTAAAAAAATGTTAAAATTTTATATATATATTTTGTTTCTCATTTTCTAATAAAATATTTGTGGATATTCAAATTTAAGTATTGTGTTAAATATATTCACATAATTATTAACACAAATTAGATTAATAATTTGAAATATTGTAGTTTTTCCAATAAAAGCACCTTGTCCTAAATTGACCTTCAATTTTATTGAATCAAATTTAAAATATATCATTATTTAGATACATTGTAATCTAAAATAAAATATCTTTTATGATTCTATCCACATTAAACTCATGTAACAATGATTTAAGCTTAATAGTTGTATTATTAGCATTATAAAATTTATAATATAGTCTATTTTATTTAAAAAGTCTAGCTAAAACTAGACATTGAATATATATATATATATATATATATATATATATATATATATATATATATATATATAAGATCATGACAAAGCCAAAAACCAAATTGGTGTATGATATCCTCTTATTCGGGACAAGAGACCCCTTACCATAGAGATTGATTTCACCAAAAACCCCTCACCATAGAGATTGATTTCACAGGAGGAAACGTCTTCACCGCTTGAAATACTTTAATTTTTCTTTTAACAAAGAGGACAAGGGACCCCTCACCATAGAGATTGATTTCACTGCTGAAGTCTAGAAAGATATACATACCTTACCCCTCTGGATTTGAAACTAAAACCTCCAAAAAGAAAACATTTTCACCAAAAAAACCACTTTAATTTTTCTTTCAACAAAGAGATCGAGATCACTGTGTCCTTCATAAAAATAAAGCTATCAAAATGAGCATGTTCATCACATATACATTACCCCAAACAAAGATATATGCACTAGCAACGAGCATGATCATCACATATTACCCCAAACAAAGATATATGTGCTTCGAAGTACACACGCTTTTAGTCATTTGATATAATAGAGGAACACTAGTACGAGAAGCTAAAGCTAATAGCGATCTGTCCAATAACTAAATAAAGACGGTGGAAAATGACAATATTTACTGTCAAGTTTAAAAATTTGCAAGATATCCACACCGACATATCGCCTAATAGTTTTAATTCAAAAAGATAATAGCATAAGCATGTAGCATATCAAAACAACGCCTAGGCTTGTGCAACAAGGGCTGCTTTTGTCGTAGCAGCAGCTAGGGCTGCAACTTTTCTTTCAAGATCATCTTTCTTTGCACCCACAACCTTATCAACAGCCCTTCCATCCCTGATAAAGATAAATGTGGGCATGGCCTCCACATCCCACTCTTGAGCGACATCCTGCAAAATCATATATTGAGGCATGTTTTCATTAATCTGTTCATTTAAGCAATCATTCTTCGTTTACCAACTTCCTGTCTGGTAAAATCCGCAGAAAGTTATTATGAATAAACTTGTCAAAGAGAAAATGTCCTGGAGAAAATGTTTACTATTTCAAATAACTATTTTGAACCAGTCGTTTATAGTATAATGATTAGATGATTGTACCCTCAATTCGTCCACATCAACCTTCAAGAAAAATATTTATGGGAACTTCTTTGACAGCTCAACAAACACTGGACTGATGACTCGACAAGGTCCACACCAAGTTGCAGTAAAATCTACCACCACCTGAACACAATAAATGATATGCATTGTTTTCAGAAGGTCGAATAAAGATAACAGGACTTGTGCCGACAATAATCCACAAACAAAATAGGTCACATGTAATTTCTACAAACGCTCGGAATACAGCAAATGATAAGCATTATTCTCAACCTCAACACCTGTTCATGATACCCAATTGAAAAATTGATTCTCATGATATAGCGTAGAGCTGTTGCCCCTGAATAAGAGATCGTAAACAGAAATCATAGCACAAACTGGGGAAGGCCGAAAGGTGGGCAAAGCCCTTCTTCTTTCCTTCAAAATATAATGTGCAGACACACACAAACCCTACTAAACACCGACGCATATGTTTTTTGCATCATGATCAACCCCAATCACCCTTCATCCAATTCAACTAACAGCAGATCTAATCAGACCTCAACAAATTCAACTACTTGTACACCTAATCTAAAACCCTTTCCCCTTTGTGTATCAAACTTCAAATCAACAAAGCATTTTTTTTTTTTTTTTAATCCTACCCCCTTTATAGATTAAACTTCACATCAATAAAGTATTTTTTCCACAACCCCATAATCCTTTATCTATCAAAATTCACATCAACAAAGCAATTTTTTCCAAAAACTGAAACTGCCTTTGTAAACTCGTTATGTATACATCAGCAGCAGAGTCTCTTTTCTGCTCTAACGCAGCGCTTCATCAGCTGGGCTCGAACCTGGGTCAGAATCCCACTAGCACTAAACCACGGCCCAACAACTTTTTTAATCCAAGACCAAAGGAAAAAGAAAAAATCATAATCTATCAAATTTCACATCAACAAAGTATTTTTTCCAAAACCCTGTCCCCTTTATATATCAAACTTCACATCAACCAAGTATTTTTTCCAAAACGTCATCCCCTTTATCTATCAAAATTCATATCAACAACGTATTTTTTTCCAAAAACTGAAACGCCCTTTGTAAACTCGTTCTGTATACATCAGCAGAGTCTCTTTTCCTCTCTACCGCGGCCCTCTATCAGCGGGACTCAAACTTGGGTCAGAATCCCACTAGCACTAAACCACGGCCGAACAAGTTTTTTACTCCAAGACCAAAAGAAAAGAAAAAAATCATAAAGAATGATTAGATCCATAAAAAAATCCTTGCAAATAGATATTCCTGATCTTATCAATGAAATTCCAGCCTTCAATTCTTCATTTGTGGTGTCTTCCACTTCTCTTCCATGTCAAGCATTTTTTTACCCTAAAGACCACGCAAAACCCATTCTGCAAATTCACCGCCATGACTTCCCCGAAAAGATATAAAATAACATCTAAATAAATAAATAAATCTATCACCAATTTTAGACAACAAATAAAAAAACAGAAAATTCCCTATAAAGAAAACAAACAAACAACCAGGGTTCAATTCCAGCTGCATAAACACAGAATCCATAGACAAAATTCAAAGAAAAAGCCCAAAGCAACTCTGCAAACACTGGAAAAGGAGAATTACCAGTCGTTTAGTATCGATGGCCTCCTGCAGCTTGGAGCGCCATGCCTCTGTAGAGTGACATGCAAACACATTTCCCTCCGCCATCTCTTCTTCCTCTTCTCACAAAATATCAATTCTGCGCGTTTCAATCTCAAATGCTTCGTGTGTGCTTTTAAAGTTTCAGGTGGGAGACAAGGTCTGGTTACATTTGTAGAAACAACGCCTTATAGGGCCCCATCAAAATATCCATCCACTTCACTATGGTTCCTACACTATCACCAAGGCTATGGGTGACAACGATTTTGAGCTCAACACTCCCCCCTTCCTTGGCTTGCACCTAGTGTTCAATGTGGACTTCCTTCGACCATATTTTCCACCATTATTGGACACCTCATAGATCACAGAACAATTAACACCTACAAAGATCAACCCTGAATGCATGGAACATGCATCTATTGATCAGATAGTGGACACACATGTCAAGGGCACTCGCCAACAGAGGAGCCAACTTTATCGGGTTGTCAAGGTAGGGCAACTCCTGCGCCAAGGCAAGTGGCTCACCCGGGGCCAAATTCAACAAATATTTCCTCACCTTATGGGGGAAATCAACGTAATGGAGACCATTTCTTCCTAAGGGGGGAGGATTGATCCAAGTGGATATTGGTGGCCACCCACCTATTCCAACTGGCTCATCTTGACAGTTTTTAGTTCAGCACGTTTCTCTGCAATGATGACATTTCTTTGTAATTGTAAGTTCTACACTTCCAGGGTTGTCTTGAAGCCCTACACAACATCCAAGTGGATATTAGTGGCCGCCCACCTATTCCAATTGGCTTATTTTGGAAGTTTTCACATCAATACATATTTTTGTACTTCTAAGGCCGTTTTGGGGCCCTAAAAAATGTTTTTTTGGTTTTCCATAGTAAACTATAAATGGATTCATAGTTTGATGGTTGTTGGCCCTTGACCAAGTTTTGAGGAAACATTGGTCAGGTGTGACCAGTTTTTTGACTTCGACAGGTTGGTTGAAGATGGAGTGCCCAAGAAGAGCTGAGATTGCAGGATCTCACTTGTTTTGTGGACCCAACAAGGGGTTAATTAGGGTTTTTGTATTACAGTTTATGGGATGTCAGCCTATAGGTTTACCCATGATTAGGACTTTTTGTAAGCGAATGTAAAATTATAAATAAGAAAAGATTGTAAGGTAGAAGTAGCTTAGTGAGGGGGATGTAATTGGCTAACTGCAAGAGGCAATTAGTTCTGAGTTGCTTTGTGAAACATAACATGTATGTAAGGCTCTGTGCTTGATAGAGGAGTTGGCTCTGTGCCTTGACCTAATTTTGGGAAGGTGGATTTGGTGTTTAGTGTGCAGATCACCTGTTTGGTGCGAAGCTTGGCTCTCTGGCTTGGTGCACAGAAGTAGACGAATGTAAGAGATTGAAGCCTAATAAAGAAGAATAAGTCATTGGAAGACTTAGCCCCACACTGGGGTGAACCACGTACATCATGTGTTGATGGTTTTATTTATGCTATGATGTGTATGCTATGAATCTACTTAGTGCATGGATAGTTATGTATGATAGATAGATCTATGAATGCTTAGAGCTTTATTTATGTTAGATGTGTTATATATAACTTATGATGCTAAGTGTGATGTGTATTTTGTTATTATTACTGCGCCGATCTAATCTTAGGGTTTGTTATGGGATGTGAATGAAGTTGATAAGATAATGCATGATATCCTTTAAGTAACCTGAGTTTGCCCTTGTGCCAACAAATGGTTATGTTGTCGAGACCTGAAACTGTGATTGATGGGAACTGAAGTAAAGAAAAGAGAAGCTTTGTGTGTAGATATAATGTTGTAGTGCGCAATATTCTACTTGACTTGTGAAGCTCTATGCTAAGAAATAAACTCGATCTGAAGAAAAGAGGTAAGATCTTGAAAAAAATAAATCTGTGTACTTTGATAAGAGTAAGATAAGTGGAAATTTTTATTTCGAAAGTATGAATTTAAGTATTTTTAATAGATTATGTCCTAGTCTGAAAGCTAGGGTACATTTAGAAGAAAGAGTTGATCTAAATAAATCTGATAGAAATAGAGAAATATATGTTATTTCTATGCATAGAAAGAATTTTTTGGACTAATGATTAGATGTAGGAACCTAGAAAGATTTTTTGCAGATTGCAGGTCCAGCACTGTGATCCTAGTGAACAATACAAGAGGAAGAGAGGATTAACCCTATGTTATAACTGCAGAAGACCAGGACATCTTGCTAAGGAATTCCCTGGTATAGGTCCTATTTGTCTTTGTTGTAAAATTATTGGTCATGAGGTTGAGGATTGGCCAAGGATGATTGCTAAAGTTTAACAAATGAACACGAGTCAAGAGAATAAGAGCATATTATAAAGGATTGGCCAAGGATGATTGCTAAAGCTAAATGTTGCACATATAAAAACATTTGGATGCATAGCATACGCACACATACCTTCTGAATTAAAGAAGAAACTTGATGACAAAAGTGAGAAATGTATTTTCACTGGATATAATGAAACATCTAAAGCTTACAGACTTTACAATCCAATCACCAAGAAATTAATTCTCAGCAGAGATGTAAAATTTCTGGAAAATCAATTCTGAAATGATTCAGAAAATCAACAGATGGACAGTCAAAATCCATTGCTACCAAGTTCTGAAAACGCAGAAAATTCAGAACAGCAAGTACCTCAAACTATTCTTTCAAGACTGCAAGTACAAAGACAACCTGAAAATTCTCAGGATAACTCAACTTCCAGCAGAGAATCATTCTCTGAACCACAAAATCAGAGAACTCGAAGTTTGAGAGAAATCCATCATCAGTTGGATGACTTTGAACAACACAACATTTTTGCTTTAATGTCATGTCAACCTACATCCTTTAAGGAAGCAACTAAAGAGCCACATTGGGTTCAAGCCATGAACCAAGAAATTGACTCCATTGAGAAAAACAAGACATGGGATCTTGTTGATTTGCCAAGTCATAAGAAAAGTATTGGTGTCAAGTGGGTTTACAAAACTAAACTCAATGAAAAATGACAGATTGAAAAACACAAGACAAGACTTGTTGCCAAATGATTCTCACAACAACCAGGTACTGATTATGGTGAAACTTTTGCTCCAGTAGCAAGATTATACACTACAAGGACTCTATTGGTCATAACAACACAACACAAATGACAAGTATACCAGATGGATGTTAAGTCAACATTCCTGAATGGTTTCTTAAAACAAGAAGTTTATGTCAATCAATCACCTGGATTTGAAGTCCAAGAGCACCCAACCAAAGTATATCGGTTGAAGAAAGCCTTGTATGGCTTAAAGCAAGCTTCAAGAGCTTGGTACAATAGAATTGACACTTATCTGATCAAAAGTGGTTTCAGCAGAAGTCAAAATGAGCCAACTCTTTACACCAAAACAGATCAGCACGGTAAAATTTTGATTGTATGTTTATATGTTGATGACATGATCTATACAGGAAATCTTGAATTAACAGATTTTGAACATGCCATGCAATCTGAGTTTGAGATGACAAATCTTGGCATAATGAAATATTTTTTAGGGATTGAGGTTCATCAATCAGCGAAATGCACTTTTGTCTGTCAGCAAAAGTATGCAGCAGACATCCTCAAAAGATTTCGTATGGAAGAATTCAATCCAGCAGAAACCCCCATATCACTAGGCACAAAATTGAGCAAGAATAATGAAGGTCCAACAGTGGACTCTACCCTGTACAAAAGTTTAGTAGGCAGTTTGTTGTATCTTACAGCAACTAGGCCTAACATTATGTATGCAACCAACCTTGTTTCCAGATTCATGAAATCCCCAAAAGATTCTCATTGGAAAATGACAAAACGGATTTTGAGATATGTTGCAGAAACTCTCAATTTTGGCTTATAGTACACTAAATCTGATAGTAATCAACTTTCTGGTTACACAGACAGTGATTTTGCAGGCAGCCTAGATGACAGGAAAAGCACATCTGGAAATGTTTTTCAACTAGGCACAAACCTAATCTCATGGGCATCAAACAAGCAGCCAATTGTTTCAATATCTTCTGCAGAGGCAGAGTATATCGCTGCTACCTCAACGTCTTATCAAGCTATGTGGCTGAGAAGAATATTGAAAGATATGTCACATACAGAAAATGATCCAACTCCTATTTTCTGTGATAATACTTCAACAATTGTTTTATCTAAAAATCATGTTCACAAGAAAAACAAACACATTGACACTCGTTTTCATTTCATACGCGAGCTAGTCAATAATGGTGATATTGTACTCCAATTCTGTGGTTCTAGAAATCAACTTGCTGATATCTTTACAAAGCCACTGGGAAAATCCGTTTTTGATTTTCAAAGACAACACTTACGCATAATCAACGCTGATGATAGTAACTGTTGAGTTTAAGAGTGAGTGTTAAATATAATGTAACCTCAACAGTCTAACTGTACACTGCCAGTTGTCCTGGTCAGCTATACTTTCTATTTTTGTTTTGCTTGAGCCTATTTAGCTCAGGTATTTCCTTTTGCATTGCACTTCTCTTCTTCATACATTTTACTATACAGTTTTCTGTTCTTTGCTTCACAATTTATCAATAGATACCTTACCCCTCTGGATTTGAAACCATAACTTCCAAACCGGAAAAGTTTTCACCAAAAAAATAAAACCCCATAGAATACTTTAATTTTTCTTTCAACAAAGAGATCGAGATCATTGTGTCCTTCATAAAAATAAAGCTATCAAAATGAGCATGTTCATCACATATACATTATCCCAAACAAAGATATATGCACTAGCAACGAGCATGATCATCACATATTACCCCAAACAAAGATATATGCGCTTCGAAGTACACACGCTTTTAGTCATTTGATATAATAGATGAACACTAGTACGAGAAGCTAGAGCTAATAGCGATCTGTCCAATAACTAAATAAAGACAGTGGAAAATGACAATATTTACTGTCAAGTTTAAAAATTTGCAAGATATCCACACCGACATATCGCCTAATAGTTTTATTTCAAATTTGATATAATAGATGAACACTAGTACGAGAAGCTAGAGCTAATAGCGATCTGTCCAATAACTAAATAAAGACAGTGGAAAATGACAATATTTACTGTCAAGTTTAAAAATTTGCAAGATATCCACACCGACATATCGCCTAATAGTTTTATTTCAAAAAGATAATAGCATAAGCATGTAGCATATCAAAACAACGCCTAGGCTTGTGCAACAAGGGCTGCTTCTGCCGTAGCAGCAGCTAGAGCTGCAACTTTTCTTTCAAGATCATCTTTCTTTGCACCCACAACCTTATCAACAGCCCTTCCATCCCTGATAAAGATAAATGTGGGCATGGCCTCCACATCCCATTCTTGAGCGACATCCTGCAAAATCATATATTGAGGCATGCTTTCATTAATCTGTTCATTTAAGCAATCATTCTTCGTTTACCAATTTCCTGTCTGGTAAAATCCGCAGAAAAATATTATGAATAAACTTGTCAAAGAGAAAATGTCCTGGAGAAAATGTTTACTATTTCAAATAACTATCTTGAACCAGCCGTTTATAGTATAATGATTAGATGACTGTACCCTCAATTCGTCCACATCAACCTTCAAGAAAAATATTTCTGGGAACTTCTTTGACAGCTCAACAAACACTGGACTGATGACTCGACAAGGTCCACACCAAGTTGCAGTAAAA
>ML781407.1:341396-375987 GCA_009831015.1 Picea engelmannii
GTCGTCTAGTATCGATGGCCTCCTGCAGCTTGGAGCGCCATGCCTCTGTAGAGTGACATGCAAACACGTTTCCCTCCGCCATCTCTTCTTCCTCTTCTCACAAAATATCAATTCTGCGCGTTTCAATCTCAAATGCTTCGTGTGTGCTTTTAAAATCTCAAATGCTTTGTGTGCTTTTCATAATCATTCAGTCGGGAATTTATAGCCCGAACTACCGTCTAAACATTAATGTTGTAGAACTCTCTGGAATGACCGGTGTAGAACTCTCTGGAATGGCCGGTGTAGAACTCTAGAAATAAAATGTATTTGAAACGTCCCCTGACCTATTTGGATATACGTATTGGGAGTTATGGTGGCCTTCGTCTCTACGGATCCTGGCGTGGCCTGGCCTGGCCACCGACGTCCATGCTCTATTAATTTGTTTCCACGAACCTTCCTCCGAAAGGACTATGAATCCCATGGTCAATACTCATCCTTAAAATTATTTTTAAGGTTTACGTGGCACCTTCTTATTATTATTAATTATAACATGTGATAAACAAAACCAATAAAGGCGAAGAGTGTAAATAATTTTAGCATTGAATGATGGCGGTGCTCATGTGAATGCATTGTAATTGAAATAGTATTAGTTACAAGTTCTAGAAACATAGAGAAAATATGTAAAATCTATTAAGATTTTAAGGATGGTTGTATCATATTTTGCTTTAATAATTTGAGTAGGTCTAATGATTAAGAATATATGTTTTCTTTTAAGAGATCATAGGTTCAAATTCAGAGGAGATGACATTTTTCTTAAATTGATCCCTCTCACTTTAGAAAAGGTTTCCACTCTAAATCTAGAAGGATTTTTCTTCTTCTCACCCTAGAAAAAGTTTTCACCTCAAGAGTGGATAGGCACTCTACATGTCCATGTAACATTTTAATGTGTTATGTTACATGGACATGTAGAGTGCCTATCCACTCAAATATAAGTGTTATTTTTATTTTTAGTGTTTAGGTAAGTATTATTTTATTTGTTTTAGTGTTCTAAGTAATTAGATGGGTTGTAAAAAATGTGTTTACATTGTTTTTAAATAATTTATTATTCAAATATTTTTTCTAAAATTGAAAATCTTATTTAGCTATTATTCTAATGGATAAAAAGAAATTTATGTGACTTGTTTTTTTTTAATTTTCAAACTATAAAAAATATTGTTTTCATTTAAAAAAACGAAGAGTGTTGACATGTTGAAATTACATGTGTCAATAGGAGGGAACTTAATTAGACTTTTTATCATTTGGAATAGGGAACCCATCTGAATTATGGCCCTAGAGTCATTCATGATTTTGTACCAGTTCTGGCCCAGTCCACCGTTTAAGGTTTTCTAAACTAAAGAATAAAACACAACTAATCTAATATGCAAATGCATGTGTCTCGACATGATTAATAATAACTAGGAAGTAAGCACATGACCTCACACAAGCTCTTATCAATAACCGGTGAATTAGTTCGTTGAGAACAAAGACAAGAATGACAAACAACCATCAACAGTCCTATGCTCATAGATTCAGACAAACATTTTCAGAGAATAGAAATAAGAATGCAATAGCTACACATAAGAATAGTTTAGAGTGTGAGATATATTTTTACAAAACTTCAATGCTCAACAAAAGGAACAGAATTGTCCACAACAAATACACACATAAATCAAAGTTCTCCGGAAAATGGCTTGGCCAAAAGTTGGCTTCTCTTCATTAAAATTTCCAGCAATAATAAATGAAATCTCCAAGAGGAAAAAGCCCTTTCTCATTTTGTTTCATCCTATTCATACATCTCTCCTTAGAAGTAGAATAGTCTCTTTTGCATAACTATCAAAATTGTTTATTTTTAAGAAGCTTTGCTCCTTCCCCTCGTGTCCTTTTATTTTGAATGGTCCCCTTTTACATTTGTCTTTTCCCCATAAAATACAACTAAAGTTATTATTTCATAACTTTGGTCATTTCACTCTTGATCTTTTGTCCTCTATGATCTTTGGTAGTGTTAAAGGCAGAGTAATTTCGAAAACACAGTTACAATGGAATCTAGTAAAATCTCAATGGCCAAATGAAGGGAGGGTATCTCAATCTATAGATAAAACTACCTTTACGCCATGGATGAGATGAAAATGAGTAAACCCTGCGGTAGTCTTTACCAATATCCTATAGGCCCACAAAGTAGGAAAGAGCACATGATGCCAATTCAACTTGTGCTTGTCAATAGTCTACTAAAGCATGATTTTGAGTATCTTATTGACAACCTCAATTTGGCCATTTCCCTACAGATAATAGGCTAATGAAAAATTGTGCTCAAACCCTATATGTGTAGCCAAATCATGCCAAAATGCATCTTCAAAATGTGTTCCATGATTAGAGTCCAACTATTTTAGGATGTCAAAACATGTGATAACATGGTTAAAGAAGAAGTGAGCCACTATGGCTACCCCGTTATTGAATGTCGACATGGCTTGATCACACTTGGTGAAATGATCAATGGTCACAATAATGTACGTATGGTCACTAGAGGATGTAGGATAAAAATTCATAAAATAAATCCCCCATTTGCAAATGGGACTATAGTGATTATGGGGTGAAGAGGAGTTGGTGGAGCTTGTGCCTTAGGGGTATAGATTTGTCAATTGGGACATCATTTAATTACTTGGGTGTGATTGAAAAACAAAGAAAAATAAAGCTAGCCAACACTAATAAGATTTTGGATGGTAGCAACAAAGTTACCGACTTAACGAGAACTATGACCTCAAAACGAGAACTTTGGCCCAAAAACCCATATTTTTGCATAAAAAACATCAAAATCAACCCCCAAATCAAAAAGTGGTGCTACCTGTAGCACCATTTTTTTAAACATGGTCAAAATTACAACATTTTTCAAATATGGCCTTCAAAACTCAAATAATAGCTCAGAAAAACCTTAAAATCAACACCTAAAAAATGTTTTTTAATTTTCTTTTTCAAAATGTTAAAATTTTAGATAATTTGAAATCGTATTTTTAGCAGTTGATACCATTAAAACCAAAACCTCAAAATCAACCATCAAATTGAAAAGTACTACTACCGGTAGCACCCATTCTAAAATTGGGGTATGAAAATGAGACATTTTTATAAAGTGGTAAATAACTCATCATTACTGTAAACAAAATCATAAAATCCACCCTTAAATACTTACTTTTAAAATCTAACTTGATCACTCAAAGCACAAGGTAATACATAATGTCATGAAAATATCACAATATACTTTAAAAATTCAACATCACTTTGTAATATTTTTTTTACTTTTAATAAAAAAATGTAAATACAAGTTACATTGAATGAAACATAAATTATTTCTTAAAAGTATTGTTATATTTTCCATATCCAAAACATATGAGCTAAGAAATTTTATCATATTCTCCATAATCAAAACATATAATTCATAAAACATAAAAATGATTCATAACTTCATGTAAGATCATATGTAAGTTCAATGCTCATTTCTAGTTACCATACAAACATCATATGGATAAAAACTACATAAAATGTTTCATACACTTATTCATATTGACTCATGGTTTCTGAAATACCATTAGAGTCTACATTGTCTTTAGAGGAATGATTGGATGAAGATGTAGATGATCCATACTCTACTCTGTTGCCGATGACTTTATCATCTGAGTCTACATGCATGCCCAACATTTCATATGTCAAATGTCTTTTAGATCTACGACTAGGTTCAACAGACTCTCATCTTGCATTTAATTCTTATGGCATCAACCTCTTGATAATTTATGTTGTCTTGGAGCAAAGAGTTCCTCTCTTTGTCAAATTGAAGTCATAAACAAGTATGTCAACATCATCTAATTTTAAGAGGTCAACAGTTGGAACCATTAAAACCAAAACCTCAAAATCAACCATCAAATTGAAAAGTATTGCTACCGATAGCACCCATTCTAAAATTGGGGTATGAAAATGAGAGATTTTTATAAAGTGATAAAGAACTCATCATTACTGTAAACAAAATCATAAAATCAACCCTTAAATCTTACCTTTTAAATCTTACTTTATCACTCAAAGCACAAGGTAATACATAATGCCATGAAAATATCGCAATATACTTTAAAAATTCAACATCACTTTTTAATATTTTTTTACTTTTAATTAAAAAAATGTAAATACAAGTTACATTGAATGAAACACAAATTATTTCTTAAAAGTATTGTTATATTGTCCATATCCAAAACATATGAGCTAAGAAATTTTATCATATTCTCCATAATCAAAACATATAATTCATATAACATAAAAATGATTCATAGCTTCATCTAAGATCATATGTAAGTTCAATGCTCATTTCTAGTTACCATACAAACATCGTATGGATCAAAATACATAAAATGTTTCATACACTTATTCAGATTGACTCATGGTTTTTGAAATACCATTAGAGTCTACATTGTTTTCAGATGAATGATTGGATGAAGATGTAGATTATCCATACTCTACTCTATTGTCGATGAATGCACCATCCAAGTCTACATGCATGCCCAACATTTTAGATGTCAAATGTCTTTTAGATCTATGACTAGGTTCAACAGACTCTCATCTTGCATTTATTTCTCGTGGAAGCAACCTCTTGATAATCTATGTTGTCTTGGAGTGAAAAGTTCATCTCTTTGTCAAATTGAAGTCATAAAAAAATATGTCAACATCATCTAGTTTTAAGAGGTTAGTGCGACGACGAGTTGTATTTTGACCCTTTATTTTTCTCTTTTTATTGACATGTTTCTCAACCACCATCTTTGTCTTGTACACACCATTGAATGAGTGTGTACTTGTTGCATACCAATGCAGTTCAATTGCAATAACATCATCATTTTCTTTCTCAATCTTTATAACCTTTGCAATCCATAATGGATAACATATGGATTTTCAGTTGCTAAGACTGCAATCACACTACCCTCCTTAATATCTTGTAATGAACCCCTGTAAAGGTTTTCCATGGCTTCACATTGTGCAAGTGACCTTCGTGAACCAATATACATTTCTCTTTCCTCTTCTTGTGTAAACTCAATAACACATTGAGATTATTGTTGAACTTCAAAAATGTTTGTTTCTTCAGATTCATTTGGCATATTTTGTGGCCAATGAATTGGAGTCTTCAACAATGTATCTTCATTTGTTGAGATTGAAATTATGTCACTTTGACTATTGAAAAAAGACTCCCACCAAACAGAATCAACAACATCAAATTACTCATGTGTATCCTTAATGGACTTTTTTATTTCTTCCAGGCATTCAGAATAATCTACATCTCTATTCTGCCTCCATGCGTTATGGATTTTAGCAACAGATTATAAAAATAATAACTTTGATACAAATATTGGACGATATGGAATGAACTTCAAAAATGTTAAACCTGATGAAGGTGATTCAGGTGGATATTGGTGGCCACCCACCTATCCCAATTGGCTCATCTTAACAATTTTTAGTTCAACATGTTTATCTGTAATGATGACATTTCTTTGTAATTGTGGGTTATGCACTTCCGAGGCTATCCTAAAGCCCTACATAGAATCCAGGTGGATATTGGTGGTTGCCCACCCATTCCAACCGACTTATTTTGGAGTTTTTCATGTCAGTACATCTTTCTGTACTTCCAAGGCTGTTTTGGGGCCCTAAACAATGTTTTTTTTTCTTTCCACTGTCAAACTATAGATAAAGTCATAGTTTGACGAAATAATCTGTAGTTCTTGAAAAACACCTTTCCAAGGGGCTATCACATGCCTAAAACGGAGGTTGTATGCAAAAGTTATGACCCCAAGAAGTTGAGGTACCAACTTACTCATCAAGACCCACATAACTTTTGGTGTTTCATCTCCTAGGGTTAGGTTTTTGGATGTCTAGGGTTTTGGAATTCATGAGTAATGTTAAAAAGGCCTTTGGAGCCTCATTGTAATCATTATGCTTAGACAAATGCGTGTAGCAGCCACATATCTTCTCAGAGATAGCTACCACCATTCGATCAAGTTGTTTTCAGTTGCGTAGTTTTACAGTTTCAGCCTATTTTCTTTATTCAATAGAAGTTATTGTTCACTAGATATCTGTTGTTGTTCTCCGTATCTCTATTTTATTATATTCAATCGGTTATTCATTTCATTCCGCTCATAAATCTGGATCAATGGTATCAGATTGGTATGCTCTTCATTTTTTTTCTTTTTGGATGTCCCTGACAAGATCTAGGTACAAGAAGTTGGGACTCAAACCAGTCCATCCTTTGCAATATTTGTTGCACCAAGCCTGGAAACAACTCATGGGGGGTGAGAAGAAAGATGGTGGAGCAAGAGATCCTTTTAAATTGTTGCTCGACGAAGCCCTTGCGCGACAAAGGAATGAAATGATGGACAACTTTGCACAGATCCTTCGATGACTGCCCACATGAGATGCATCTTCATAAAGCGGCCACATAACCCCCTTCAAGGTACAATTAAATTTTGATTTTCCATTATTTTAAGGACTGATAGATGCAGATACTATAGATAAATGGTTGAATTTGCTAGAAGAGTATTTTTCGGTCCATAATTTTTTCGATAGGGAAAAGATTACTTTTGCACTCCTCAAGGTTGTCCCCCATGTTAAGGACTGGTAGGATACTTACTCTGAGCAAAGGGCCATAGAGGAATCTGCAATATTTGCAGTCACCCCCACATGGGATTCCTTTAGGAATACCATTAAAGAATAGTACTACCCTGTTGGAAGCTACGAGGACCAGTACAGAAGATGGACCACACTGCATTAGGAAAGGGACCAAACAATACCAAATTTCACCAATATTTTCCATACCCTGCACACCAAATTGGGTATCAAAGACTCTGAACAACATATGGTGCTCAAATACCATGACTATATGCATAGGTACATTCAAACAAAAATGAAATTTCTGGACATCGCATCATTAGGTGTGACTTATAGATATGTTTTTAAGATCGAGCAAAAATTTAAGCAAAAGAGGCGAGAGTTTGGATCTGAAAAATCCTCACAGTCGAAGCAGGGAAAAGGCGACCCCAACCCACAAAACAAGAGACGGAGAAAATATGGCCACTCTCAGGACAACTAGTCCAAGCCACAACCTAAGAAGGGTAATGAGAAGTTGAAGAAGGACACGGGAAAGTGGTGTGAATACCATAAAATCATTCGCGCAACACTGAAGAATGTCGCTCCAAGCAGTCACTGGTGGTCGAGATGAAAGCTTTCAAGTTAGAGGAAAATTATGACTCCAAATCAAATACAGAAAGAGGGAAGCAGATTATCGATGTCAAACCCAATGCCATTTTTTCTACCACCAAAGTCCATCCAAGCAAACCAGAAGAACCATAGGAAGGGGAATGCCTCTTTCACTCACAGATGTGGGTAAAGGGGGCTCTACTTCATTTCATTATCGATAGCAGCAGTCAGAAGAACCTGATCTCAACAAAGGTCGCCAAGCGACTGGACCTGTTGATGGCACCACACCTATAACCCTACACCATCGATTGACTTCGCCAAGGAAGAGATCTTCGCATCAGCCAACAATGTTGTCTGCCCTACGACATCAAGCCCTTCAAAGATGAGGTATTATGTGATATTTCTCCCCTTGAAATTTGTGATGTTCTTTTAGGCCAACCATATTTGTGGAAGCGATATGTTATGTATGAGTCTATACCCTACAATGTTATTATTACTTTGGATAGACAATTGTACAAGATACCATAGGTAGAGCTGCCTACCGCTATTTCTTTAATCTCTGCTAAGAAATGCAATAAGGTCATTTCACAGATCAGGAAATTTGTATTCTTTGTGATCCATGCTCGCAGTGAGTAGAAGGTCGTTGGCACATCCATGACCTCTACACAGAGCCTCTCTTTGCAGTAGAAGAAACTGGACGGGATCGTGGAAGAGTACAGAGACATCTTCTCCTCAGCCATCGGGGTACCGACGCAATGCCAAGTCAAGAATCCAATTGATCGAACCCTCGGTGCACCTCTTCCTAATAGACAAGTCTATCATCGCTCACTGATGGAAAATGATGAAATCAAGTGCCAGATCTAAGAGCTTCTTCAAAAGGGGCACATCCAACCCAACTCCTCCCCTTCTGGAAGCCTCATTGTATTGGTGCAGAAGAAAGACGGGACCTGGTGGCTCTACATTGATTACAGAGCATTAAAAAAAATCACATTCAGGAACTGATACCCAATTCCATGAATTGATGACCTTCTTGACAATCTCAAGGGGGGAAATTTCTTCAACAAGATTGAACTAAATTATGGATACCACCAGGTTCCCATCGAACCAACTGATGTATGGAAGACAAATCTCAAATCTAAAGAAGATCTCTTCGAATGGTTGGTCATGCCCTTTGGCTTAACAACTGCACCAACAAATTTCATGAGGTTGATGGATGATGTATTGAGACCCTTCACCAACTCTTTTGTGGTTGTATATCTGGATGACATCCTCATCTTCAGTAGAACTTGGGAGGAGCACATGCATCATATCCAACAGGTTTTTAGCACTCTGTGACAACACAAGCTATATGCCAACCTGGAAAAATGATCCTTTGGAATGAACAAGGTCCAATACTCAGGATACGTTGTTGATGAGCATGGGGTATATGTGGATCCAACTAAGATCCAAGTTATCTGTGACTGGCCAACCTCGGCCACATTAACCGAGCTTCAGAGCTTCTTGAGACTTACCAACCTCTATCGGAGGCTCGTGTTGGGATTATCCCATATTGTATGGGCCCTTATTCAAGTGACCAAGGGTGGTGGAAAGGAAAACTTCACATAGTGGAAGGCACAACAACGAGAAATTGTTGATCTGAAGCATCGCTTGTGCTCAAATCTAGTACTCTCCTTACCCGATTTGCAACAATCGTTCGATATTGAGATTGATGCCTCCAACTATGTTGTAGGAGCAATTCTCACTCAACACGATCTTCTAGTAGCATACCATAGTGAGACACTCTCAGATACCATACAGAAATACCCCACCTATGACAAGGAAATGTATCCCATTGTGCAAGCTCGTCGTTAATGGAAACATTACATTCTGGGAAAGGAGACAATCATCTACACTGATCAAAATCCTCTGTAATTCATACAGACATAGAGGAATTTGCAAAACAACCGCCATCAAAAGTGGTCCACATACCTGCAACAATTCCATCTCAACAACAAGTATAAGACATGGAGAAAAAATCGTGTCACTGACTACCTCAATCGACTTCCTGTTGTTGCACTCACCACTGTGCTCCATTGATGTGGGCATCAGGCATCTGAGTGGTCCTAAATTTATTAGTGTGACCCTGACTTTGCCACCACCTATCATCTCTTGGGTATAGATGTGAATGTCACCGATTTTCACATTCAGGATGGACTGTTATTCCATCTAGGCCACCTCTATGTTCCCATCTCTTGGGTATAGATGTGAATGTCACCGATTTTCACATTCAAGATGGATTGTTATTCCATCTAGGCCACCTCTATGTTCCCGCAAGTGAGCATACAAAGATGATTTGGGAAGCTCACTACAGTCGGATGTCAAGACATTTTGGCGTGGAGAAAACTATGGTTTTTCTACAAAAACATTTTTATTGGCCAAAACTTCGACAGGATGTCAGCAAGTATATCAGATCTTGCATGCATGTGTCATTGACAATCTAGCCATCAAGAAGAAAGGATTATACACCCCTCTTCCTACTCCTGAAAGGCCTTGGGAATCCATCTCGATGGATTACATGTCTCACCTTCCATCCACCAAGCAAGGAAATGATTGTGTATTTGTGGTGGTTGATCAGTTTTTGAAGATGGTTATTCTCATGTCATGCAAGAAGAGCATGACAGTGACATATACTGCCAAGCTCTTCGAATGGGTGTGGGTCCATTTTGGGATACCGCAAACCATCATCTCAAATCGGAACATCATGTTCCTAAGAACATTTTGGTCGAGTCTCTGGTAACTGTTGGACACCAAGCTCACTAAATCCACTTCCTTCCACCCCAAAACCAATGGCCAAACAAAGGTTGTCAATCATATGATTATGCACATCCTACGCATGTATAACTCTAAGAATATGCGTACATGGGATGAGAGTCTTCCCTATGTTCAACACAGCTACAACAGGGCTCTCCATAGCTCCACTGGCCATATCCCCTTTCAGATGGAGTTGGGATTCCAACCCTTGGGTCCCATTGATGTTGAACTACCTCTTGCAACCACACAGGAAGAATCTTCCCATGTTTAGTCTGAGGCTGACAAAGCCACCAGATTCATTGAGCGTATTCAACACATATACCAACAGGTCCATGAGATTTTGCATAAATCCAATTCTAAGTACAAGCAACACCATTATCAACATCGGGTATCACACAAATTTTAGGTGGGAGACAAGGTCTGGTTACATTTGTAGAAACAACACCTTATAGGGCCCCATCTAAATATCCATCCACTTCACTATGGTTCCTACACTATCACCAAGGCTATGGGTGACAATGATTTTGAGCTTAACACTCCCCCCTTCCTTGGCTTTCACCTAGTGTTCAATGTGGACTTCCTTCGACCATATTTTCCACCATTATTGGACACCTCAGAGATCACAGAACAATTAACACCTACAGAGATCAACCCTGGATGCATGGAACATGCATCTATTGATCAGATAGTGGAAACACATGTCAAGGGCACTCGCTACCAGAGGAGCCAACTTTATCGGGTTGTCAAGGTAGGGCAGCTCCTGCGCCAAGGCAAGTGGCTCACCTGGGGCCAAATTCAGCAGATATTTCCTCACCTTCTGGGGGAAATCAACATAATGGAGACCATTTATTCCTAAGGGGGGAGGATTGATCCAAGTGGATATGGGTGGCCACCCACCTATTCCAACTAGCTCATCTTGACAGTTTTTAGTTCAGCACGTTTCTCTACAATGATGACATTTCTTTGTAATTGTAGGTTCTACACTTCCAGGGTTGTCTTGAATCCGTACACAACATCCAAGTGGATATTGGTGGCCGCCCACCTATTCCAATTGGCTTATTTTGGAAGTTTTCATGTCAATACATATTTTTGTACTTCTAAGGCCGTTTTGGGGCCCTAAAAAATGTTTTTTTGGCTTTCCATAGTAAACTATAGATTGATTCATAGTTTGATGGTTGTTGGCCCTTAACCAAGTTTTGAGGAAACATTGGTCATGTGTGACCACTTTTTGGACTTTGACATGCTAGTCGAAGATGGAGCGCCCAGGCGGAGCTGAGATCGTGGGATCTCACTTGTTTTGTGGACCCAACAAGGGGTTCATTAGGGTTTTTGTATTAGGGTTTATGGGATGTCGGCCCATGGGTTTACCCATGATTAGGATTTTTTGTAAGCGAATGTAAAATTATAAATAAGAAAAGATTGTAAGGTAGAAGTAGCTTAGTGAGAGGAATGTAATTGGCTAACTGCAAGAGGTAAGTAGTTTTGAGTTGCTTTGTGAAACAAAACATGTATGTAAGGCTCTGTGCTTGATAGAGGAGTTGGCTCTGTGCCTTGACCTGATTTTTGGAAGGTGGATATGGTGCTTAGTGCGCAGATCACCTTTCTAGTGTGAAGCTTGGCTATATGGCTTGGTGCACAGAAGTAGACGAATGTAAAAGATTGAAGCCTAATAAAGAAGAAGAAGTCATTGGTGGATGTAGCCCCACACTGGGGTGAACCACACACATCATGTGTTGATGGTTTTCTTTGTGCTATGATGTGTATGCTATGAATCTGCTTAGTGCATGGATAGTTATGTATGATAGATAGATCTATGAATGCTTAGAGATTTATTTATGTTAGATGTGTTAGATATAACTTATGATGCTAAGTGTGATGTGTATTTTGTTATTATTACTGCGCTGATCTAATCTTAGGGTTTGTTCTGCGATGTGAAAAAAGTTGATAAGATAATGCATGATATATTTTAAGTAACCTGGGTCTGCCCCTGTGCCAACAAATGGTTCCGTTGCCGGGACCTGAAACTGTGATTGATGGGAACTGAAGTAAAGAAAAGAGAAGCTTTGTGCGTAGATCTACTGCTGTAGTGCGCAATATTCTACTTGACTTGCGAAGCTCTGTGCTAAGAAAGAAACTCGATCTGAAGAAAAGAGGTAAGATCTTGAAAAGGATAAATCTTTGTACTTTGATAAGAGTAAGATAAGTGGAAATTTTTATTTTGAAAGCATGAATTTAAGTATGTTTAATAGATTATGTCCTATTCTGAAAGCTAGGGTACAGTTAGAAGAAAGAGTTGATCTGAATAAATCTGATAGAAATAGAGAAAGTTATGTTATTCCTATGCATAGAAAGAATTTTTGGACTAATGATTAGATGCAGGAACCTAGAAAGAATTTTTGCAGATTCCAGGTCCAGCACTGTGATCCTAGTGAACAATACAAGAGGAAGAGAGGATTAACCCTATGTTATAACTGCAGAAGACCGGGACATCTTGCTAAGGAATTCCCTGGTATAGGTCCTATTTGTCTTTGTTGTAAAATTATTGGTCATGAGGTTGAGGATTGGCCAAGGATGATTTCTAAAGTTTAACAAATGAACATGAGTCAAGAGAATAAGAGCATATTAGAGAGCCATAAAGAGAAAGAATCAGATAAAGTCCAGACTACATTAGTACAGTTAAAAGAAACAATGAACGATCACAAAGATGTCAGTTTACCAGAGATATTGAAAGAGAAATATCGCATAAGTACAAGAATAGGAGACTTCGACATAGATTATGTCTTGGATGAGGAAAGACAAGTGAACATTATGACATAAATCACTTGGGAAATTTTGGGGAAGCCTACTATGGTACCATCATTAAGAAGGATAGGCTTGTTCAAAGGAAAGATGATAACCCTATTTTGAAGAGTTACTAATGTACCTGTTATTATTCATGGAACATTGAATGAAGAGGAATTTTAAGTCATCAAGTTTGTTGAGAACAATGCCCCTTTTCCACTTTTGCTAGGAAAGACTTGGATCGAGAAGGATCAGATCAGAAGGAAAGCAGAGGAAGAAGCTACAGAAAATAAAAATAAATAATTAAGGATTTCATAGCTAGGAAAATAGATTGACTGATAGAAGAATGAGAAGTTGAGTCAAAATAATAGAAGGCAAGAGAATTAACTGTCAAGTTTGAAAGAATGTAAGAAGGTTTGAAGGACCTATCCATGAAAGAAGAATGTAAATCCACCCATGAAGTGGTAAGGGAAAGGATATTAATTTCTAACTCATTGGAAATACATCAACATTGTGAAGTCACTACGATAGGAGAAAGTAAGAATAAGAATAGAAAGAGGAATCCATAAACAGTTAGAGAGACTCAGATCACAGGAAAGAAGGCAAGGAATCTTAGTAAGAAGAAATCCAGGTCGGAAAAAATACGAGTTAAAGAGAAGACATCGCAGGAGGCAGGCTTGCAGGCTCTGAACCTCTCCGGAACAACAAAACCACGCAGAATGGGAATTTGCCTCGGCGAAGCTATATGACCATTGGAGGTGCCTCGACCGTTAAAACGACGCTCCGAAACGGCTAGGAAACACATTTATGGGCTAATAGACCACATTTGGGATGTTGAGACTACGCCATAACGGAAAGATTTGAGTTAATGAAAGTAGTCCTGCCCATTGGAAGAATATGTTACGTTGTTCGCTTATTTAACCTGTCCGACGCTGCGCCGGGACCACTTTTTGCCATCCGTGATTAACGTTTCTAACAGAAAAATAGATTATGTGTCGAGCTGTGATTTAAGAACCTAGACATCGCCATCCGTTTGTTACCCCATCGTTCCGTTCGCTTACCCTGACGTATCCGTTTAAAAGTGAGAATGTCAGGTGAACAGACTGAGTTAGAGAAGTTCGTCGAAGAGGTCCTGAAGAAGTTCATGGCTAACAGAGCTATGTATGAGGGTGTTTAGGCATCATCGACTAGGGGAATGTAAGCTTCCCCTTCGACTGCACGATGTTCTAGTTGTTCTAACCCCGCAACCGAGAACCAAAGTAAGCATCACGATGATCTGGCTAATGTGAAGCAGATCCCGTCGATCTTACCAGATTATATCCCTCCTTTGGATGGTGTGGTCAACCATGACATCATCCCACAAGATTTTGAGTACACTTTGATCACTGCGTACATGCCGAATGGGATACGCGTAGTTGGAAGCTAGTTGGGACAGATCCCATCTCTGAAGAACAACGACTTTAACCTGGGAGATAGAAAGAACTATGCCATGCTCACACCTCACAGATACCCGATGAAGACCACTGGGCAGAATCCCCGCATAGTCTCCCAGCCTTGGATTAAGGAGCTGGCGCAGTCCACGATACTGAACATCATGAAGATCCCTCATTTTGGTCGACATCAGGAGGTTAACGCTTGCATTAAAATCCTCTTGTCATGATATCATGGAGGATACCTTGGCTCAACAGGCGCATTATTGTGAATCTGACACTGATCCACCTAATCATAGGACTAAGCATGCAGGGACCTGACCCTTAGTAGTTCTACCCAGGGAAGACCTTGGACAGCTCCCTGGCACAACACATCAAGGAGGCATACAACGAAGTAGAAAAGGGAAAGAGAGGATACAAGGTAGCCTCTATCTAGGATGGCGCAGTACACCTATCTTGCAAACTCATAGATGGAAAGCTCATAAGAAAGAACCACCCCACGCAGGTCACCGGGTTTGTGGTAGACCTTGCAGGGAAATGCGTGGAGGGGATGTAGATGAATTGGGTGAGCTACCTTGTCAATGAGCTCGAGAAAGACTGTCACGAAGAGCAGGATCCGAGATACGAGTTCAATTTCAGCTGGGTCCTTATGTTGATCACATTTGTTACTTGGAAAATGTCGGAAGGAGATACCTTCCTGGAGATTGAACCATCCGAGTTGTTGGCCCCGAGTTTCTCCACCTTAAGGTATACAAATTATATGTCAAAGCAATGGCAGTCAAACACAATGTTCCATGCCTACTATCAACAACTGAAGGTTGTCATTGATTTGTTCCTGCGTATGACACCGCATACCTTGCACCAGTACCGACCACTAGCTAAGTTCTGCGCAGATCCACATTTTACTTATATCACTGCACGCAAGGATGAGATCAAGGAAGAGTTACAGTCCTATTACAAGCTGAAGGATGAAGACATGGAACAGATCACGAAGGAGTGGCTGAAAGAGTTCCTTGTACTAGTCGATGATGTAGAACTCTCTGATCCTGACATCATAGGAAGCCCCTTGATCACCCGATTCAAGCATGCAGGACAGACAAGTGCGAAGAAGAAAAATAAAAAGGAGGAAGTCTAGGATGTACAGACTGATGAGGAGAAAAATGCCTCAGAGGAAAGTGGACCTGGCTCACCCGCAAGAGGAGGAGGAGATGAAGTAAATCAAGAAGGAGGAGGGGAATAAGGAGAAAAAAAAGGAGAAGGCGAAGCTACATCGCCGAAGGATCCCCCTACCGAGAAAAAAAAATCAAAGAAAAGGAAGGTTTCTTCGCAGAAACCTTTAGCAAGAAAGAATACCCACGCAAACAAGCCCTAGATGGAGGCCACACTCATGGAGGATGACATCAGTTTAGTCCGTGGAGCAATGGAGGATGTGTCTGAAGATCTCTTACATAGATATGGCGTGAAGCAAGAAGAGTTGTATGTAAGAGTTGAGAGGGAACTGAAGGAAATTCAGCGAGCCATTCAATTGAGCCGTGCAGTACCTACTGCACCTTCCTCATTGGAGACTGCAGAGTTGGGGGACAAACCAACTCAACTTCAAATACTTGCAGATGAAACAAAGGCTCAACTTCATAAAGTTCAAGAAGAAAAGGAACAGGCTACAGAAGACCTGAAGAAAGAGAAAGAGGAAGTCTTAGAGCAACTACGAGTTGCGCGGTACTATGTAACCTCTTATGAAAACGAGAAAAATGAGTTTTGGGTGATGCTCGAGGAAGACAAAGTGAATATATAGAGGGAAAAGGGCTAGCTTCTCGCAGAGCAGACTGTAGTCAAAGAAGCGGTAAACAAATCACTTCACTCTGTGCTAGGATTGGCATAGGAGGAAAATGAGGCAGTCAAGGTTAAAGTAATGAAGCTCATTGAGGCTATCTAGCAACTTCAATCAAGGGTAACGGAGTTGGAGATCCAAGAAGTACCAAGAAATCCATAGGAAGTGCACAACCAGAGGGAGGAAGATGTTAGGAGCGTAGTCAAAAATATCAAATCCCTCACCTCAGAATGCAAGAAACTGAGCGACATAAGCACGCAAACCTATGAACACCTCATGAAAGATCCAGAGCTTAGGAAGTTGGAAGCACAACTACAGGAGGTGCAACAGCAGGCAATGACAGTTCAATCACAGATGAAGGCACTCACGAAAGTCAAGAGAATGAAGAGATCACAAGAACAGCGTGTGGTCCTATTACAGGAGAATCCCCTTGCGAACAAGTGGATTCTCTCTTGGGATCTAGAATCCTAAGACCAAGACAAAAAGGGTGCTAACATTGGTCGTTTACATCCTTTCAAATCTAGTTAAACTAAATTATAGAGAAGAGGAAGAAAGAAGTACCTTTTAAATGATGTTCATCCTCGCACAGTCCGAGCTGAGCTTTGATCCCCAAGCTCCTCAATAAGTCTTGCAAACAAAAAAATACAGAACAAACTTCCTATTCTACTAAGATTAGCTTTAAACCAGATCTATCTAATAGAGACAAGTTCATGTAAAACACAACCTTGAAAGAAACAGGCCAAGCACATATGTATCTTGATGAGAACAACAGAGAATGCTTACAGTCCTTTGATGAAGGTGCAACAGCCTCTCCCAGCTCTCCTTGTCCAACTCTTTTCTCAAGTAATCCACACAAAATGTTGATTCTTCAATGATGAATCTCCCTTATGAGATCATAAGTTTGATACCTTCAATGTATCCCCCTTTCACCATGAAGAGGCCTCCTTATATAAGCTTGGAGATGCCTAACCACTTAAGAGATTCTTGGGATAAGTTGAGTATTCTTCTCCTTTAGTTGTGGATCTTTCCTAAGATCGAGCCTTGACCTCAAATATGAATCCAACCAACTCCAGATATGAAGGGATTCCTCCCTGATTTCTATCAACAATCCAAACATTTGCTCAAAAAAGGCCAGTACTCCCTCAGAATGGGGTACAGAGCGTTGGAACGCTCCCCCAACAGAGGTCACAGAGCGTTGGCACTCCCTGACAATTTATAGGGGAGCGTTGCCTTCCAAAATTGATTTTTTAGTGGTTGTTTCCATGGAAAAAGATTTGTACTCTCTGTCAAATGATTTCTCCTCTTCAAAACCAGTCTTTTGAGTATTATTGATAATGTTGTTCGAGACACGACATAGGAAAGATGACAATATGATTTTGTGACACTTGCGGCCAAAATGTGACACTTGCAACATTGGTAATGACGACACTAGGCCATCATCCTAATGAGTAATTTTAATGTGTAACAAATTTCCCCCCAAAGTGCGAAGTCAGAAGACAGGAACTGATGATTGAAGTACTTTGTAGAATTTTTCGAGCAAGGGTATGGACTCAGAGAACATGGAAGAAGCTACACACAACCATCAAATAAATATTATGACATGTTTCAAATCCAAGGCAGGCATACCTATGCTTGAGTGATAAATACTTCCAAGGTATGGCCGCCATAAAATACACTGTGGATCCATAATTATATTGACAAAAAGGTATAGCCACTGAAGATACAATGTGGATCTATACTCCTATGACCTAAACTGATCGTAGCCATGAAGAATACACAGTGGATCTACGAGACGACAAGACATAGCCACGACCAATAAAAAGTGGATATATGTAACAATATATGTGTCAATGTTCAAAAGAAACTTTGTCGCAACCTGGGAAAAGTAAATAGAAGAGTGATGACTCAACCTAGGGTATTCTTACCGATCCCGATGTAGTACGAATCTAACCATGTGAATAGATGTCCTGATGTCGAACATGGAAGAAACCACTTGATTACTGGTCAATGAGGTAAACCGTTAACAAGTGCGAGGGAAATCACCATTGATGTCAATGATTCCCAAGGTAATCTAGTACATTCCAACGAATGTGAATCAATGAGCTGAACTCAAACATCCATCGAATCATCTGATTAGAGTTCAATGATGTAAACCCATTTTCGGATGCGAGGAGGCTTGCCATTGAGGCATGCAGATCCCAAGGTACTAAATGGTTTCTAAGTCTAGTTCCCAAATAATGTGCTGAAGTCGACATGAATAGACTCGTCGAAGGAGGGCCTTGATGTATCCCCCATCAATGACACGAAACTGACATAGAGATGTAATTGGTGGATCAAAATAACATGGACTGACACGGGTATTGAAACAGGAAATTTGTGATGGTTGACTCTTGAGGCAGATACTTCCCTTGAACACTAAGGCACAACAACAGAAACATGACATGGACCAAAATACAATGATGCACTGGATACGGTGACTTTCGTTGGGTGACCCAAAGGAGTAAGAAAACTTAGAGGATTGGTTCAGTGCAGAGGTTCAGTGGATTAAAATGCGTGCAAAGAAAAAGAGTCGTGTTCAAGGGCGACTGTAAGGGTTACTTGTAATGTTCTCAAAAACTGCTTGGATTGTTTCTTTCAATTTTTCCCCCATCCAGATAGATGAGTACCTCTTTTTGATTTAACAAGCTCGAGGAGGGTAACACATGATCGATATAACTCACCTTCAGTAAGTCCCTCTTCCTTTGTTTAACGAACTGGAAGAAGTAAGGGTTCGGTCCCGTATGGGCCCTTCAATGTATGATTGTTTAACGAGTCCAGAGAAGGTAAACTTGGTGGTTTTTCATATTTAGAGAGTCTTAAAATGACTTAAAGACGACTCCAGTGTTGTCCTTTTTCGTAATGTTAGTCTCGCAAGGCTGAAAAAGAGATAAATTATCACTCGAAAGACGCCCTTTCAAACCTTTTAACGAGTGGGAAAGGAGGCAAGATCACTCAACAATCTTTTCACGTTTAGAGAGTCTGAAAAGAGATTAAAGACGACTCCAAGGGGTTCCTTTTTCATGTATCCATGTGAGTCTGAAAAAGAGATAAAAGTTTACCCGGTGCATTCTTATGTTTTTTGAGCGTGAGAACGAACTAAGACTATGCTCATGAATGTGACAAGATAAAAATGAAAAAAACTTCTCTAAAACCTACCAATAATGTCAAAATTGCATTCCAGGGTATTAATAAGGCCTCCAAAATATTTTTTAAAACCCAAATATAACTATATCTTAGGCAAAAATGAAATTTATAATAGTAAAAAGGGGTAAAAATATCATTTACCATTTCATTTGTGCAAAGATTTGTAGCAGTGGAGAATTTGTGCTTTGGAGGGTGAATCTTGCATTTCTCAGTGCTGGAGCTACGATCAGCTATTTTCCTCGCTGTTTGGACCAGGTTAGTGCTCTTCTTCCTCTCTCTAATTTGTACAGTTCAAATTTTGTTTTAAGGCAATAATTGGGTGCAAAAATTGATGCCTTGGGTTGTCTCAAGCGCCCAAAAGGGCTCGACGCTCCTCTAGAATTAGTGGGGGAGTGTTGCCCAATTTTGTAAATGCCCATGCAAGTTGATGAAGGTGCACCAATGCTTCGATGTAGTGGTGGAGGAGGCATTTCCCAAAAATCACAAGAAACAATTCCCAAAATGGCTAGCGCTTTCTCAAAACGTGAAGGGAGCGTTTTAATTTTTAGAGCACCCTGGTGGCCATTCTGAGGGGGTGTTGGCACCCTGATGTGCATATAAATGGGTCGTTGGCCTTATAGAAGGAGTAAACAATTCTTTTAAAAGTTTTCAATTGCTCAAAAATTGCCGAAAAAGCATGACTAATGAATTTTGGTTGTTGATGATTGCAGGTAACTTCGGCAAAAGTCATCATCGAGTGGAAATAAAGAGAGCATGAGCTTGATGATGTGGCTGCCTTGAAAAGTCCCCAATCAAGGTAAGCCTTGAGGAGTTGTGGTCTCCTCAAATTCTTCAAAATGCAAAAGATGAAGAAAGAGATTCTTCTTCTCGAGTATATGATCGGGCCGTGGAACGTTGCAGAACAAGGGTTTCAAATTGGAACGCAGCTTCTTACCATCTAGTTGGAAGATGTATCTCGAAAAGAGGGGCCCCCATAGTTTTATTCGGACAGAGGATACTTCTCGTGCCTGTAGATGAGTACCTGGCAAACCATTATGTCCCTAGAGCAAGACTAGTGGGAGGTAGAATCGTAATCAAAGACATCAGGGATCTACCTCTTCGGTCCATTCTATTTTCCATTATGAGTATAGCGGGAATTACCAGCTCACACCTAGTTTCAAGATCACAGGCAACCTATGGTTTACAGTGTCTAGATCCAACACTATTTAACTGGAGTGCAGGGTTCCTTCAGAATGTGAAGAAGCAGATTATGAGATGCAGAGCAGGGCAACAGAAGCAGTTATGATACGATTCATTCTTGGTTTCGTTCTTCTTAGAACGCATTCCTCAAATGCAACCTCAGATTGCATTAGCAGTACGGCCAGTGGGAGAACCACGTATGGAGCGATGGACTAGCCTATCTCCGAGATTAGAATCAAAGATAGAGTTTAGGTTCACTAGTGACTTCTTTGCTTGGATGGGACGCCAATTGATCGTGATAGAAGACTTCCCATATGACGGAGTGTATTTTCGGGGAATCATGGACCTGGTCCTTCCATATGGGGTGGACTGGGACATGTCAGGTAAGAAACAAAAAATTATCTTGTCAAGTGTTTTTTGATTTTAAAACTTATATTATTTTTTTGGGGTACATAGAAGAGTTTCTAAGGGTGTATCGTTTCATCATGCAAACAGGGGAGCAACACGTCCGACAAAGATACTGGCATTGGGATTCCGCGGGGATGCTCAGATAGCAATAGCGACAGGGGGTCCCCAAGAGGTGGAGACAAACCTCCATGGTCTTACAACGGGTATCCCTCCTCTTGAGAGGGAGGACATACCCTTGCACTTGCAGAGACACACAATGGGATTCCCTGAGAGTATTAACTCTTTATTGAGACGAGTAGCTCATGTGGTGGTGTGCTACTTAGAGCACAATGTGATGTGGGAGGACTGAGACCTCACTGATATTTTTTTTATAGTATTTATGACGATGTTATGGGCACGAGGACCCAATATTTTTCCCTTCTATGTACTTTTTTTGATGTAATCAAACATTTTCTGTCACGTCATATATATATACATATTCTAGTTTTTACAGTGCCTAAATGATGTTTTTAATGTGATGTGTTTTAATTTACATGTGATTTTTGATTTATTTCCTTTATGAAACCTTATCTATGTGCGAGATATTGATCCATGATGTAATTGGATAATGAATCCGAAATGGTATTGAGTTCTCTTGGTATGTGTTTGTATTTGATAAAATCAAACATTCGTTCAAGATGACAAACTCGTAAGTGGAGACGTAGTAGGATAGGATTGCGAATAGCGTATATTCGATTAATTTGACATACCGCAAGTTGAGATTATAGGTTAACAATCATACGATAAACACCTAGGGAGGAGGCTTCGGTTAAAATTCCAATGACATCATGATATTCTGCCATGTTGTTAGTTTCTGATCCTAAGAAAATACCTCCTGAACTCACCAACTCATCAGAGTGGTAAACGACCCAAGCAACAGAAGCAACATTATGGGTGTGTCGACTAGCGCCATCCGGAAACCCGACAGAGATAGGAAATGAAGATGTCATTTGCGCATGAAAACACAAGACATGGTATAAGAGGCTAAGGAAAAAAATCGAGCACGCAAAAGAAAAACACACACCAAACTAAAATACAATAGTGTACAAAGCACGCATGCTAGATGTTCTATGCATAGTACTTCTTAAGGTAAAGCCCGTTTCGGGGCTCACCCAAGGAGATTCCATCGTAGTCAACTAGATCGTAGGTGCCTCTATGTAAAACATGTTTCATGATGTAAGGACCATGCCATAGAGGTTCTAACTTACCTGTCCCTAACTTATCATGAGCCTAGTCATAAATGAGGACTAGGTCTCCTTCTGAAAAAGTATGAGGGTGGACGGATTTGTCGTATTGATTCTTGATTTGCTTTTGATACATCTCGTTAACGAGAGAGACATCACGACATGTTTCATCCAACCTGGTCAGGTGTAAGAAGTCTTCTTCTTCGGCAGAAGTGAGAGGCAGGAGTTCTACTTTGACTTTCAACGAGGGAATTTTGCACTTGATTGGTAAAACAACTTCTATGCCATATACTAGTTGGAAAGGAGTGAATCCAGTAGCAGTTTTCACTGAAGTACGGTAAGCCCAGAGAGCGGAGAAAAGTTGTAGATGCCAAGATGTCTTGTTTTCCCCTACCATACGTAGAATCATGGTTTTGAGGACTTTGTTGATGGCTTCAACTTGTCCATTTGCTTGAGGATAGTATGGGGATGAGTTCTCATGGTGAAAACCTAGTTTGGCATGCAACTCACTCATCATCTGGTTTTGAAAGTGTGAACCATGATCAATGACAATGTCTTGTGGAACACCAAAGCAAGTGATGATGTGGTTGAAGAAGAAAAGAGCTGCAGTACGACCATCATTCAGAAAGGTAGGCATAGCCTCATCCCATTTTGTGAAGTAATCGTGCCCCCCGACTGAGGTAGGCTTACACTACATGAAATCAATGCCCCATTTGGAAAAGGGGTCGATGGAAATAATGGGATGCAACATAGCGGGGTGGGTGCGTGCCTTTTTGTGAAAAACTTTGCAGGGTGGGCATTTTTTGACTTCCTCAATACAATCTTTAAAAATAGAGGGCTAAAAGTAGTCGACACGTCATATTTTTTGAGATGTAGCCAACCCAGAAAGATGATCGCCACAGGCTACAAGGTGACAGTCATTAAGAACATATTCATCCTCCTCATGAGTCAAACATTGTCCTAGAATAGTATCAATACCACAACGATACAAAGTGTCACTGACGATAAGGTAACGACAAGAATGATGGCAGATATGACGACGCTCTTCACGAGAGATATCGGGTTGAAAATGTTGGGTTTGGAGATAAAGAAGGATATCTCCATACAAAGGGTCGGACGTGCTGATGAGGAACATAGTCTCGTCCTTGGAAACAACGAAGCCAAGGAGTCAACCTAATTTGACAACAAAGATACACTTATGTGGGTTCAAACGAATGTGGTAGAACCGACATCGAAGAAAAATAGCTCGTAGATGACCAAAATGGTCTGATCGACTGGATGAATGGGCAGGTAAATCGTCGAGGTAAGGTTCTGCAATATGTTTGATATAGTGGAAAGCATATGACATGGACCGCTGGAATGTAGCACCATCGTTTTTTAGGCCAAACGGTAGTTTCTAATAGGCAAAATTTCCCCACGGGCAGATGAAGGCTGTCTTATGCTGATTAGCAAGTAAAATGTCAATCTGGTTGTACCCTGAGAAACCATCCATGAAAGAGAAAATCACTCTACCTGCGCAATTATAAATGATTTGGTTGATGAAGGGCATAGGGTAGTTGTCTTTTGGACAAGCCTTATTGAGGTCTCTATAATCAATGCAGACACGAATGGTCCCTTTCTTCTTAGTAACTAGAACAATGTTCAAAACCCATTCTGTCAAAGGGACAAGGTAGATGAAGCCAGATTTCAATAATTTCTCAACTTCTACCTTAATAGTCGCGGTCTTCTTAGGATGGACCGGGTGGAGTTTCTATTAAACCGGTTTTACACCTAGGTAGGTTTTAATCTCGTGCACAACGATCGAAGGATCGATCCCTGGCATTTCCTTGTAGCTCCAAGCGAAGACATCACAAAATTATTTAAATAAAGTGGTATAAGAAACCACTTCCTCGGGCGAACAATTAACACCGAGATTAATATTTTCCACAACACCTTCTTTGATCGAAATGTCAATAACAAACATAGAGGTAATGTTGCCTAAATTCCCTTCAGAAATAGTATCTTCTGTAAGTATGGGTGATTGTGGAAAGTCGACAACATCAGGGGGGGAGATAGAGTGTATATCTTCATGTATTTCTTCAAGAGGTAGAAGAAAAGAGGATCGATGATGGTTATCATCCCAAGGTACATCGTCAATGCTAAGAATTTCCATGATAGATTCATCGGATGGAAAGATTTGAGAAATGTAGTCAAAATCAAACGTCAAGGAATTTAACCAAGATGGCATCGAGTAGGTGTCGAGTGCCAAGAGATGTTGGTCATCCAAAGAGGGAGAGGCTAATTGAATAGCAACGTATGAAGCCTCCGCTGGAATAAGTGGCATGGTGTCACCTAGCATATCGAACTCTAGAGGACTAGGTACAATCCAGGGATCAGATGATTCCAAAGACTGATAAGTCGTAGTCGAAATCATATTGACTGTGGCAATATGATGCGTTGTAGGAGGAAGTGGTGCAGGGAAGGTACCCATGAGGGTAGAATATTTTAACAATCCTACACCAACACTTTCATACATGATCTTGTGATCTCCCAAGAATGGAATATTTTTGGTAGCGGGAGTGCGAGCGTCGGGTGTACAGAAATCTAATTGATCGACAGTGACAATTTTTCCCTGATGAGGAAATTGTACACATCGAAACACCAACGAAGCAATGAAATTCATAGCATAAAACCAACTTCTTCCAAGTAACAAGTTGTAATCGAGGGGAGCATTGACCACCTCGACGTCAACGGTGATGGTTTTACCACCCAACTGGACGGACAGGGACTACAAGAGTCCATGGGGATGAAAACCTCACCCATCGTGCACGTAACATCGTTGGGAATTTTTTAAGTGCGGGTGATTTTAAACCTTTTCAACATGCTAAAGACATGACACAAGTAGAGGCTCCCTCATCCAATATGGTACGGTGAATTTGTTGATTGTGAACAACAACATCAACTTGGAAGGCAAGTTGGTGGGAGATTCGAGACGTAAAATTTTCCATGTTAAACATGATATTTTTGCACGACTCACGATCAATAGCACCAATAGAAGCCAAGAGTGTTCTATGTTGACTGGGGCAGTGCTGTAGAACTTCTAATGCAAACATAGCACGTGGTGCTTGAGCCAAATCTTCAACAATGTTGTAGTTCTGGGCAGCACGTGAACTAGGATTAAAGGTATATTTATGGATATTTCTCTTAGGAGGGAAAAATATAGAGTCGAACGCAGGTTTCTCGATTTGAAGTGGTCCAGACAGAGGACTAACAGATGGAGGAATAACAGAGGATGGTGATGGATCTAGTAAAGTACCGTTAGTGACTTTTCTTTTGTCAGGTTTAACTGGTGTGCCGTATGTCATAGAGCGGGTGGTTAAATCAATCCCGTTAAATAGATAAATATGGGCACTTATTGAGGCTTCATCATGAGAAGGGTGGCTAGAACTGCCCCCTGGAGAGGGGGTTTGAGAAACCATAGATTGTTGCTGAGGAAAAGGATGAGTAAGCACAATGGGTTGGGAATTCCCCTTAAAAATTTTGGCCACTTCATCGCGATGTGGAAAGTCTTGAGTGTAGTGATCATCACGACAAATAAGACATGGGAATTTCGGCTTCCATTGTGGTTTATTTTCAGTAGCAAGCGGTGGGTTTTGAGCTCTCAATTGTTCATTGTTATTATTCTTCTTTGGTTTTTTCTTTGTCTTCTTCTTACCTTCAGATTGTTGTGAAGGGGCAGATTGAACTGCATTCACCTTAGATATTTGAGTTTGGGGGGAGGTAGATGAAGGTGTGGTCGAACTGGGAGTGGATGCCGGAGCAGATCAACTTGCCATTCCAGTCGACTGGGAAACATATTGGGTTTTTACGGAGCCTATAACTCCATACGCATGTGACGTGGATGACAGTTTAGATGGATCATTATTTGCACGGGTAGAATTTGGGATTAACTCATACAAAGTACCAGATTGGGAATAAACCAAATCTAAGTACTGAGCCCGAGCAATGGCCTCTTCCTCAGTGACTACACCATCCATGGAGACATCATGAGAAATCGGGGGTAATAATGATTTAGTAAACCATTCCGCCAATAACTGGTCAGGAATGATTGCTTTGATCAACCTTCGTCATCGTCTCCACTCATGAATATGATCAGGGATATGCACGGAGTTTGTCTGATGAAGGGAGGTCAGGAGTTCGGTACCTATCTCGTATCGAATGGGTAGTTGAAAGTGCATGAGCAAGGACATGGAAAGGGAGTTAAAATCTTGGAACGAACCACATGGAAGTTCGATATACCACTTGGTTGCTGAGCCTGTAAGTGTTCACTAAAAAAGACGTAAACAGATAGAATCATCCATTAAGGAGTTCGATGAACACCATAAATGGAAATTCATCACATGATTGTTTGGGTCTTCTCCAGCTTTACCGTCAAATTTTGGAATATCGAAAGGTAATTTAGCAGGGATGACTGGCCAAAAAGGATAATGCAATGTAAGATCATTGGTTAACCGAGACAGGTCTGGAAGATCCAGAGTCGCGAGAAATGTTAGTTGTCAGTTGATGTGAGGATGATACTGGTGTGGCATGGGGACACTAGTAGGACTGTAAACTGGGTTAGGTGGATAATTATATCCAGTAGTTCCTGCTACATTCAGTTGTTGCTGACCAATATAACCAGGATTCGATGATGATTGAGAAACATGTGCATAGAGAGGATAACCTGATGGGTTCTGAAGATTATAAGTCAGTTGATGGGTTTGCCCATAAGGTGGATAGACATTTTTTCCATAAGGAGGATAAGGTTTTTGTTGTCCTTGAGGATGTTTCCCCCCAGGGAATAGAAGAATTCCCAGAAAAGGAACATGCCAAGGATTTGGTGTCACATTTTGTCCATACAATGGGTTATGGACTCTAGTTTGAGTTTTCCCCCAAAGCAGAGGTTGTGTCCCCATTTGAGTTTGACTCCCAAATGGAGGTTACCCCCCAGTGTGAGGTTGAGTGCCCAGAGGGATCTGGAAACCAGAAGTGAATGAATGACCAGAGAATCCAACCGGATTAGAGCCACCAAGGCCAGTTCCTCCAAACAAAGGTGTAGGGATAGAACTTATGGGTGTAACCTGGGTAGTGTTGGTAATGGAAGGATTCAAATCTCTATACCCAAGTGGAACTAATAGATTTGGTATAAGTGGTGTTCCAATTAGAGCCTGGGATGGTGTCACATTTCTGGTGGGGATTGTAGCAACATGCGGGACCATAGTGGAATGGGCCATCTGGATAGTAGGGTTCGAGTGAGAACCAATCAACAATTGGTCTGCAACGGTGATGACATTATTGGTCATACCAATAAAGTGATTTAAATGTACTGTATAACTAACAAACATATCGAGTACTTGTGATGCCATGGTTTGATCGAGACTCGCTCCTAGGTTACCATATAGATCACAGACTGTCAAAGGAACATAACCAAAACCATAGGTTCCAACAGTATGAGTCGGGGTCCTAAATGATTCACTTTGGAAAAAGGGATCCTCTACTCTAGATCATGCGTGAGGTCCAGTGGATACCTCAGTTTCTTCAATAACAACAACCTCTCCAGACGAGTTCACCCGCAGCAGATGCGGTTCTCGCCTAATACTCAAAGCTGGGTTGATTCGAAAAGCTTCCAAATAATCGGAAACAATTCAGAACTGTTCCAAAGAGTGTGTTCTTCCAACCTTAGAGCCTAGTTTGTTATGAGCCTCATGAGGGCCTTCTGAAGAGTTGGGAAGCGAAGGTAGATACCCCTCGGGATATTTCAGGGGTAACCCTTGCATCCTATGTGAATGGCGAAGGCCGATGTTGCTTGATCTAAGTAACGAACGAAAAAATAAATCTATGGTCGACTAACGAAAACAAACAGCATACACTAAAAATCTAGGAATCAAACCAAGCAAACAAAACCTTCTCTCGATGACCGTACTAGTCAGTGATAAAATCCAACATCACGTGATCAAGTCAAGAAGGGGCTAGGATATGAGCGGGTGGAACGGTTATGATGGAGACCTTCTTAACGGACTTAGGCCTTGGTGCAGGCTTCCACACAGTAATTGTTGATTTACCCTCCAAGGAGCCCAAGTGAGTTTGACCAACGTCTGTTCCAGGTACAGTGAGACTTCCCTTCACTGTCACCTTGTGTAAGAACCTAAATATTATGGCTACTAAGGACACCAACTCGCAGCCATCCCTTGGGCGGGTACAGTCGACAGTCCAGTCCGAGCATATGGGCAGGATAACAAGTCTGAAATCCTTCGAGAGAACTGTGGACAAGTGGACCGATAGAACTCTAGAGGACCCCGAACGGATATAGAATTCATGAAGCACTGAGACCAAATGAAAATAGTTGAACCTCAAGAAGAACCCCCAATATACAATCTGACTACTACGAACGGTTGAACCATAGAGGGATAATCTCTGTAACTCTCCTGAACGTGACCTTGTGTGTAATCCCTACGTGGGAGGGGATCCCATAAACCATATACGACAATTGGATTTTCTCTCCCTATCGCAAGATGATAATGTTTGTTTTGAATACTTTGGAGAGTTGTACTCACAGCCTAGTCCAAATTCATAATCCTAGTCTATTGTTGGTGGAAGATTCTAAAAACAAAAAGTTCTAGATCAATTTAAATAGTGTTAATTTTGCAGTTGTTCTTTACTCAGGGGTGTACGAAAGTGAAACTTGATGGTATAATGACTCAATTCCCAAAAAATGCATAAGAAATGATAAACATTATTTTCTTTCAATGAATGCCTATTTAAGGGAAGGAGAAAAATGTTCTTTTCACTGTCAAACACTAAGATGCAGTATCCTCAATCAATTGTTTCTCAATCAAATCCAATATCATGCTAAAAATTTTCATAAAATTGTTCTAAGATTCCAAAAACCAATCAGAAAAAATATATCCTTTTTCTTATGTGTGAATGATAATCAATCTGATGTAAGGCTTCCCATGTCAATCAGACTTTAAGATCAATAAGATTTAGACAATCAGAAGAAAACTTCACACAAATAAAACACACTCTCGTTGTGACCAAACAAGACACACAAAGATAACCAAACTTGAAAAAAGAAAACCAAAAACTCAAAAATAAGGAAAAAGGCTTGGACAAGATGAATTCAAAGATCAAATGGAAAGGTGCATACACCTTTGAATTTCCTTACAAAATCTTTCACTCAGTCAGATAAATGAGAGGAAAACAGTAAGTTGACTCTAAATCGTCAAAGACAAAGAGTGACTTCAAGGTAAGGAAAAAATATCAAAATTCCAAACAAAAGGTGATCAATTCTCATAAAGCAAAGTGTTGAAGGCCAAGACAAAGATGTACTGAGGTCGTAAGGACTCTGAGTAAGTGAAAACAACAAGAAAATGAATTAAGAGATCAAGCTCCTATAAGATTTTAACAGAAAAGGGGCAGCACTCTAGTGTCAAAGGCACCAGAGTGTTGCAACGCTCTGTGTAAGCTTGGCATGGAGCACCAATGCTCTAGTAGAAGAGGTAGGGGGGCGTTGGCCACTAAAAATTCAGAAAAATGCCCAGAAATCCAAAAATTCAAGCAAACTCAAAAATTCAAAGTGTATGAGATGAGGTATAGAGCCAATCAACACATCTCTAAGAATCAGAGACACAGTATGAAAAAGGTCAAAGATGAGCAAAGGCTAAAACAAGATCTAGGAAACCAAAACTGAAAGCTTCGATCTCCCCAGTGGAGTTTCCAATTTTTATTACTAGAGAATCCCCATGCGGACAAGTGGATTCCCTCTTGGGCTCTAGACTCCTAATACCAAGACAGAAAGGGTGCTAACATTGGTCACTGACATCCTTTTAAATCTAGTTAAACTAAAGTATAGAGAAGAAGAAGAAAGGAGTACCTTTTAAATGATGTTCTTCCTCACACAGTCTGAGCTGAGATTTGATCCCCAAGCTCCTTGATAAGTCCTACAAACAAACAAAGACATAATAAACTTCCTATTATACTAAGATTAGCTTTAAACCAGATCTATCTAATAGAGACAAGTTCATGTAAAACACAACTGTGAAAGAAACAGGCCAAGCACATATATATATTGATGAGAACAATAGAGAATGCTTACATTCCTTTGATGAAGGTGCAACAGCCTCTCCCAACTCTCCTTGTCCAACCCTTTCCTCAAGTAATCCACACAAAATGTGGATTCTTCAATGATGAATCTCCCTTATGAGATCATAAGTTTGATACCTTCAATGTCTCCCCCTTTCACCATGACGAGGCCTCCTTATATAGGCTTGGAGAGGCCTAACCACTTAAGATATTCTTGGGATAAGTTGAGTATTCTTCTCCTTTAGTTGTGGATATTTCCTAAGATCGAGCCTTGACCTCAGCTCTGAATCCAACCAACTCCAGATATGAAGGGATTCCTCCCTGATTTCTCTCAACAATCCAAAAATTCACTTAAAAAAGGCCAGCACACCCTCAGAATGGGGTACAGAGCGTTGGAACACTCCCCCAAAAGAGGTCACAGAGCATTAACACTTCTTCACAGTGTATAGGGGAGAGCTTCCTTGCAAAATTGATTTTTTAGTGGTTGTTTCCATGGAAAAAGACTTGTACTCTCTATCAAATGATTTCTCCTCTTCAAAACCAGTATTTTGAGGTGTCTTTTGAGTGTTCTTGATAATGTAATCCGAGACACTACATAGGCAAGATGACAGTATGATTTTGCGACACTTGCAGCCAAAATGCGACACTTGCAACATTGGTAATGACGACACTAGTCCATCATCCTAATGAGTAATTTTGATGTGTAACAAATCCAACAACAAATTACTTCCATATGGGGCAGAGTAATGGAAGTCACACATAAACTATAATCAGTGCAGGAGGAAGCCTATGCGGTGTTTGAAGAAATTGAAGGACAAGGTTCACAACTGGACCAAGTGGTTGTAACATTGGAACAACGCCTGGAAGGGCCTGTTATAGTGCAGATGATCCATGAGTTCATTGAGCAGGAGGCTCAGGCGAAGCAACAAGTCGAGGTCGCTCGAGCTAATCTCAAGGCCTTCGAGGCAGCCCTGCCCAGATCTAAGTGACTCGGGATGAGTCACAGGTGAGTGTTGCAGGTCTATTGGCCCTTGACCAAGTTTTAAGGAAACATTGGTCAGGTGTGACCACTTTTTGGACTTTGACAGGCTGATTGAAGATGGAGCGCCCAGGTGGATCTGAGATCACAGGATCTCACTTGTTTTGTGGACCCAAAAAGGGGTTCATTAGGGTTTATGGGATGTCGGTCCATGGGTTTACCCATGATTATCCCTTTTTGTAAGAGAATGTAAAAGTATAAATAAGAAAAGATTGTAAGGTAGAAGTATCTTAGTGAGGGGGATGTAATTGTCTAAGTGCAAGGGGAAAGTATTTCTGAGTTGCTTTGTGCAACAGAACATGTATCTAAGGCTCCATGCTTGATAGAGGAGTTGGCTCTGTGCCTTGACCTGATTTTGGGAAGGTGGATCTAGTGCTTAATGCACATACCACCTGTCTAGTGTGAAGCTTGGCTATGTGGCTTGGTGCACAGGAGTAGACGAATGTAAGAGATTGAAGCCTAATAAAGAAGAAGAATTTGTTAATGGACGTAGCCCCACACTGGATAGTTATGGGGCTATGATGTGTTTGTTGTGAATCTTCTTAGTGCATGGATAGTTATGTATGATAGATAGATCTATGAATGCTTAAATATTTATTTATGTTAGATGTGTTAGATCTAACTTATGATGCTAAGTGTGATGTGTATTTTGTTATTATTACTGTGTCGATCTAATCTTAGGGTTTGTTATGCGATCTCAATAAAGTTGATAAGATAATGCATGATATATTGTAAGTACTCTGTGATGTGTTATAATCACATATCTATGTCCCAGCTTGGTTACAGACACCTGAGTCATGTAACCCCCCCTGCCTCTACCTCAAGTGAGACTTCGCCTGCTTCACAGGTGTTGCCAAAAGGGATGGTAGTTAGGGTTTTGTTTGTGCGTTTTTAAAGCGTTGAACCCTGGGTCTGCCCCTATGCCAACAATGGCATAATGTGTATTTCTATAAAATACCTTTCCAACAGGCTATCACATGCCTAAAACAGAGGTTGTATGAAAAATTTACGACCCTGGGAAGTTGAGGTACCAACTTACCCATTGGGGCCCACAAAACTTTTGGTGTTTCATATATTAGGGTTAGGTTTTTGGATGTCTATGGTTTTGGAATTCATCAGTAATGTTAAAAATTCACCAGGAGCCTCATTGTAATCATTCTACTTATAAGAATGTGTGTAGCAGCCACATCTCTTCTCATAGATAGTTACCACCATTCGAGCAAGTTGTTTTTAGCTTTGTAGTTTTAGAGTTTCAGCCTATTTTATTTATTCAATAGAAGTTATTATTCATTGAATATCTGTTTTTTTTCTTTGTATCTTTGTGTTATTTTATTTAATCTATTATTCATTTTGTTCCGCTCATAAATCCGGATCAGAAAGCCCCCATTTTTTAATAGTTGAATATTGTTTTCCCCATATAAGTGTTTTCCCATCAACTCTTTTGAAACACAATTGATGTTGGAATCTAATTTCATTAAGCTACTCAATACATTTTTATTCATGATGCGGTCCCTGAATAAATCTTCACATGTCAACAACTTATTCTAATATATGAAAAACAGGCTCTGGGATGTATGCTTTCTTAATACATTCAATCAATGATGGTAGGCTTCCAACATAATGTTACTGAAAAATGACTTAAAATTTGATCAATATTATCATGAGTGTATCCAACAAGAAGTAAACCAACTTTCACCTTTTGAAATATTCCCATTTCAACAAGCATACTTAGATATCCAAACACAATTTGATTTTTTTTTTCACGACTAGTGTTGTCCAACTGTAGATAGAGAACTTGAGAAATATTTCCAAACCAGTGAGTGAGAACATGATGAATTATGGTGATGGTGAGATTTGCATCATTATGAATATTTGGACTGTGAAATAAACCCTTGGACACATTTTTCCATTGAAAACCATACAACCAACCAAGTGAAAATAAATGAAATTCTCTTCCTATAAATTTTTGGGTGTACGGAAAAAATGTGGTAGAATTGTTTTCTTTTGGTCCATGCCATCAATTATCATACCTAAATATTTGTATGGAGCATCATAACACTTCTTCTGAGGTTTGTACAACTTTTTCCTTTCACTTTATTATCAATTACGATGTTCTTGAAGTGCTTTGACTATGGAATCTGAACATGACATAAAATGAAAATATTGATCATATGTTTTCATAGTTGATAACTATCCAATTTATAAAAAAAAAATAAAAATAAATAGTAAATACATATCTCTTTCTTCCCCTTCATATTTATCTTTTCTTGATTTAAGAGTAGCACATATACTGCAAATCCTTATCCTTGACTTCTTAGGAATAGAGACATTGTTGAATTGTTTCTTCCATATTCTTGTAAAATGTGCATATGTAATAAAATTACCATTTCCTTCAACACCTTCAACATATCCTTTGTACAACTTGTAGATTTATCTCCTTGAGAAATTATCTGGAATATGTATTGTGTCTCTATCTAGCATACACTCTCCATGTTTGGAAAAGGAATCACACATCCATGACAATGTAGTGTTTTTCAATAGCCCACTCTCTTGTCCATGATGTACCTTTGAATAAAATGAAGGATCTTTTTCGAGCCTTGTCTGGATTCTTGATAGACGAAGATTACCAATTGAGTGAATTTTTTTGAAATCCTTTCTGCAAAGTAAAATATTCCCAATGTGATAATCATATCCTGTATTGGTGGATATCATGCACCCCATCAAATATGAATTTTTCATGCTCTTATTCATTGAAAAATACGCCTTCCTTTTATTCAAGGCATACATGTAGTCCATGTTTTTTCAAACAATTCTTTTGACAACATTCACTTGAAATCAATTAACTTATGGAAATTGATTTAGTGAGAAATTCTTTCCTAGACCTTGTATAACTAGAATGATTTGGATTGATATAAAGCGGTCTAGTCCTGGTCCTAGAAACAATGTTTGTTTGCAATGTCTCCTCTATTTCATCATCCTCACTAGAAGGATTTTCCTCATCACCAAAAGGAATATCAAGCAAAATATTGTCAGGAGAGTGAACAAAATAATGTTGATCACCTTGATTTGTTACAATTGAGTGATTGATAACATGATCTTCATTCCTAGGTCCATCATCTTCATTGATAATATCGTTCATGAGAGGAATATCAAAATCACTAGAAAAATGATTACCATCCTCACCAATGTCATTGGATCTTCCATGAAAATATTCCCTTGAAGAAAAATCATCAACACCCATAAGACTATCAATGCCATTAAGATTCTCACTTGGATAAAATTTTCCATCATCACCATCGTTACCTTGAAAATCCTCATTTGGAGGAAAATCATCATCAACATTGTGTCCACCATTGAAATAATCTTCTTCACTGCTTTCAAAATCCCCACTTGAGGGAAA